>WTSP01002942.1:0-18634 GCA_025331215.1 Actenoides lindsayi
TTCTCCAGCTGAACAGCCCCAGGGCTCTCAGCCTGTCCCCAGCACAGAGATGCTCCAGCCCCTCAGCATCTTCCCAGCCTCTGCTGGACTCTCTCCAGTAGTTTCCTGTCTCTCTTGACCTGGGGAGCCCAGAACTGGATACAGCACTCCAGAAGTGACCTCACTAGGGCAGAGTAGAGGGTGAGGACAACCTCTTTTGGCCTGCTGGCCACACTCTTCTTCATGCACCCCAGGAGACCATTGGCCTTCTTGGCTACGAGTACACATTGCTGGCTCATGGTGAACCTGTCCATCAGGACTCCCAGGTCCTTCTCCACAGAGCTGCTTTCCAGCAAGTCAACCTTTCTGGTTACCCCTTTCTTTTCTTTGAAATCACCTTTCTGTGGTTTTTCTCTGAATTTGTTTCATGTTTCTTCCTTCTCCCTTCTTTTTATATTTTTTCTAATATATTTAATTCTCCTTCTGATCTGGACCATCTGTGTACATATGTATGAGGAGATTATATGTGTGTTTATGTAAATGCAAGATCTATGACTTTCTATGTAGTCATGTACAATATAGCCATGTGTATAGATCTGCTATAAATCCACAGGCACACACATACATTTTTTTCTCCTGGTAGCCTCTATTAATATAGCTATAGGGGGTGTGAAACACTAACAAATACTGGGGAAGCAGAGAAGCCTATTTCCAATAAACCAAATTCCTGCTCATTTGATTTGCTTCTTTGCTTTCCTGCTTTGCAGCCAAGCCTGGAAATTGTGGAGGCCACGAAGTGTTGAGGCTGTTAGAGCAGTACAAATACACAATGTGACTTTGTTTAATTTTCCCTATGTTGCGTGGCGGTTTAATCTGCAGGCAATTAAGTTTTCTCTTTCCCATGTTACACGGGTATATTGGATAATATCTGATGTCCAGAAATTTTCCCTTAGAGAATTCTGAAATTCTCTAATTTCGATTTTATTATTTGTTTTTTCCTTTTTCTAGCTAGTTATGTCATATCTATCCCATTCTTCATTGCACAAACTATTTTCTAATTGAGCTGCAGCGTTGTAGATGACTTGGCAAAATGCTGATGATCCAGCTTTAAGATGTTAATATGAATTTTAATTGTTTTTCTTCTTCTTGCAGATGTTCTGGAAGGCTACAATGGCACGATCTTTGCTTATGGACAGACATCATCAGGAAAAACACATACCATGGAGGTACGGTGGCAAAATGAAATCACTTTGGTAGCAGTGCTAGAATTAGAGGTACCAGTTACCTGACCAAGCCAGTACTCGGCCGTGAGTGACATATAAAAAGAGCTCTGGGTGTGTTTAGCTTCTGCTGCCTTTTTAGCTGTAGTATTTCTTTTGATGTGGAGGTTTTTTTCGAGAGATGCCTACACATATTGAGCTAAACCAATGAATGGTGAGTGAAAAATACCAAGTACAGTTTCTCTAGGTTTGTTGTAACAGGTCGAGTACTTGCATATTTTAAAGGATTTGAGTGAGGTTTGCTAGTCCACAAATGAAAGCAGTAAATAAGGGTCTGCAGAGTTCCTTTGCATGCAGGATTAGGAAAATTCGTGCCTTGGTTATTGGTTTTTTTCTTGTTTCCACTCCCCTTCTGGGAATACCACTCTCACATGCTGTGGCCCAGATGGGTGAGTTTGAGAATTGTTGCTTTGGTGGAGGAGAATGCCAACTGACACCAAATTGTACCTAATTCCAGGGGCTAAAGTCCTAAGTCCGTTCCTGTTTCTGCTACGTGAAGCGTGACGGTGTAGGTTTTTCCCTGATATTTTTGGTTTAACTGTTCAGTTAGAAGACATCTCGATATTTTAGCCTCTCACTAAAAAAAAAAAAGAGGATCATCTAAGCATTTAATCCTGGCGTGGGATTGTTCCATCCCAACGCTGTAAAGCTGGGTGTACATGTCTTGGAGCATTTTGGATCAACTGTGAACTTTAAACAGGAGCTCTGCAGCAAAGCTCTGCTAAATGAAAGGGAGAAAATGAGCTTGCATTTGTTTAACAGCATCAGATGGGTTTTGCTGCACAATTAACACAGGTGACCTACCAAACCTGAAGGTTAAAGGAGAAGAAAAGTGATATTCTCTCCAGCCAACAGGCCCTGGTGAAAAACTGCTGCTCGGCTGCCCCAGTTGCTCCTTTCCTGGAGGTTGCAAGAACTGATGCCTCATGTCTAATTAAGCCTGTCCTTGTGAGGATGGGGAAATCACTTGTTCAGCCCTCACAGATGGCACAATGGCTGAGTAATCCACCAGCTCTGTATGTAATTAAATCAAAATGTCTGCAGGGCTTGAGCTGGTGCTTCCACATGGCATGGGGAGAGATCTCTTAAAGCCAATTTATATTCAGAATTACAAGCTGCGATAAAGAAAATGACTGGAGAAAAATGGCTGGTTTACTTCTTTAATAAAGAAAAAGCTGTCGTTTTAAAGTGGAATCAAGTCTGTATGCAGTTTTAATCCCCTTTTAACCTGACATCCTCTTGTAAAGTTACTAAAGTATGTTGGAGAAGAAAAAAATAGGCCGAAGTTGAAGAAATAGTAAATCCTCTTGGTAAAGCTGTTCTGGAGGATTTTCTGTGAAATGTGAAATGCTTCATAGTGTCAGTGTTAAGCTTCAAAGAGGGACACGGTAGTATAATATAGCCAGGATAGGCTTTCTGACATACATAGCTATTTCTCCTGTGCTAGCTAAAACATTTACCCACTTCTATACCAGCAGGGTAGGTACCTTCTTAAAAATGACATATTTTTGCTCACAAGTTTATGCTGATGGGCTTTGAGTTTTCAATGCTGCGTCCCTAGAGACTACGGCTATGTTGTCAACATCCTGACATAAAACAAGCATTGTCCCAAACGTCACAGTTCACTAGCTGCTGCTTGCCTGCTATGTTTAAATGTGAAAATTAATGTTCTTAGTAAAACGAGAGGCTTTGATGAGCAGAGAACTCCCCGTCAGGGTGCTTTGCTGCAATGTCAGGATGGCAGCAGCAGCAGCACGTTTCTCCAGACTCTTTTTGAGCTTACATCTAAATCCTTTCCCTTTCCTTTCCCTTCCCTTCCAGTTCATGGTCTCTATAAATTATAGTGGGACCTGCTTCAGCCATCTCTTATTTTAAGAAAAATTCACTTATAATAAGATAAAAGTGAGTATTTTTTTCCAATACATCACAGACTGCTGATGTTACAGCATTTTAAAGATCTTAACTTTTTCTTCTTAAAGCATCGAGCGTGAACTTGCACACAAAGTTTTCCCTCCATCAGGGATTTATTTTATTTAATTACCCTCTTTTTCATTCTCATAGTCTGAAATATAATGGTGTATCATCTGACAAGGACTTTTCAGTTTTTGAGAAGCTTAATAGGATGTTGTACAGCACTTAACTGCTTCCTCTGCAGGAGGTTAATTATTTGTATAATATAAATAAAATATTCACGGTTTAGCTACAGCTGAGTGCTGCTCTATAGAGCAGTCAGTCAGCAGTGTCCCTGGTTTATCTATATTCCCTCCCTGTTTTATCCCTCAAGATGTGTACAGAAACCTAGTAACTCTTTGAAATACAGGCTTTGAGATAGAGGGAGAGGTTATGTCAGTTCTTCGTGTTAAATTTCCTTTGTCCTGGGTTGATGCCGAGCAGCTGACTGTCATTTCACCAACTTTAACACCAAGAAAGCAGTGTCTAGGAAGCCTATATTTGAGTATACTAACAAAAACTGAGAAGCTTGGAAAACAGGTCAACGTGACCCACTGGTCATTCAGAAACACAATATTGAAAACCCCACGTACACGTGCATGCCTTTCTTCCTATTTTGCTGAAACAATGTTGGTGTTGAGTCATTTTGAGCAGTTACCATCCAGATCTGACTTCCCATGGTTTGGAATTGTGTGGTTACCCACTATATTTACAAAAAAAAAAGACAAGAATTCCCTATGGCTCTTGGGAGTGAGGTGCTTTGTTGCGCTGCTGCGGGCAGCGTCACGTGGACAAAGATGCATTCAAAAGCTATCTCCGAGTTTCTAGAGGTTATGTTCTGCTGGAGTCTTACGACTCCTGGCTTGTCCTTCCCTATTCAAGCAGTTTCATGAAGCATTTGGAAGTAACGACACAGCGTACGCTCTAGTCAGAAAAAAAGGGTTTGTTTGGAGTTTGTATTTCTCTTCCGTTTACAAGCAGTGTTGGCTTTCCTGTACGTGTCTGGCTTTGCTCAAAAAGAGAACTGCAACTACAAGGAGCCGGGCAGCCAGGGCAGTTGTTGGGTTTAGTTAATATTCAGTTCTTGAAAGAATAGAGGGAGGTGGATTGTGCAAATGGACACGGAGAAGAGAGGTGTTTGCAAGGCACAGTGCTCTGGCAATAGGCCCAGCGAGCTCCAATCAGAATATATTACTCTAATCCCCGAATGCCCGCAACCCAGATTTCCCTTTAGCTTTCTAGCATAGTGAAAGGGGAACAAAACGCTTTAATACTTCTTGTTTCTGACGTGTTTCCAAATATCTGAATGTTTTGCTGGTGTCTATCCATCCCCCTTTGGTCGGAGGGTGACAGTGTAAATGGCAGCAGGACAGCACGGCTCGGCAGACGGCAGGAGCTGACCAAGGAGGTGCTCCGTGGGCTGACTAACACAGCCAGTCATTCTACCACCTCTTCTGTGCACTTAGATCAAGCAAATGCCTCCCCCAAGCAGCAGATAGACCTGTGGGGGCCTGCTGGAGGGAGCTGTGTTTGGACAAGGCTCTCTCCACTTTGGTGCCCGAGCGAGGTTTCCCGAGTTACGGTTTGGTTTTGTGTCCGCAGGGGAAGCTGCACGACCCTCAGCTCATGGGGATCATTCCCAGAATTGCACATGACATCTTTGATCACATCTATTCCATGGATGAGAACCTGGAGTTTCACATAAAGGTAACTGGAGGGTGACGTGTTACGTAATGGGCCGGGCGGAAGAAAGTTGAGCTGGATGGGAAATCTGCGTTCACCCTAAAACGATGTGCTGCCAAATTTGAGTTCTTAACTCAAAAAAAACCTGTTATGTTACTGAAGTTGTTTACTAGAAATAATCTCACACTGCTACTAGCCTTTGATGGGAATTTGTCTGGAGTGTGTTTTCAGCTTTGCTACTCTTGTCTCACCACAGCTGATAGGCCAACGTGGTAAGAAAGCACTTATTTCACTGCAGCTTGAACAAAATCTGTACCTCAGCCCTGCTAGTTATGACCATAAATACCACTGCTCTGCGTGATGTTTGTGAGCATACAGACGTGTTGTTCCTATCTCAAGGATATAAACAGGCCTCTGTTATATGTGAGTTTGAAATGGAGGGAAAATGCCATTGGGCAATTTACAGAAGGATGTTTAGAAGCAATTTTGAGCTCAAAAGCTTAAGGTGGTCGTCTAAGTCTTGATTCGAACATCTACTATGTTTTTCCATGTCCCTATCTTGATCCCAACCATATGATCTTTCAAATTTTTTGAGTGTCCTTTAATTCCTGTAATTCATCCAGTCTCCTGGGGAGCTCTTGGCCATGGGGGGCATTGGTCCGTCTGGCAGAGCTGGGGTCAGACTACAGCTTGCTTCCAAGCAGACCTCAGTAAAACTACCCAGGGGAATCTCAGCAAAAACAAGTCCTCCTCTGTGCCATCCCTCCCCCAGACCACACCAAATATCCCTAGATGGCTTCAGTAAAGTTACATAGCTGAGGTGATGCTTTCTGAGAATGGAGCTCTTCTTTTCTGTCCCTCTTGTGCCTAAAAGTTAGAGATGAGTTTTTATGAGTTAAGGATGACTTCTTCGTGCTGCTTGCATTCAAGCCCTTCAAGCACTTCGGGGGGGGGTGTGTGTGTGTGGGGGTGTGTGTGTATACACATATATTTTTTTAATATCTGGCAGAGTACCTCTGAACCAGGTACTGACCTTCTGGAAGGACTAGATCATCTTGTACTGAGAACCTTCTCAGCAGTGCCTGTTGATGGGAGTGCTCCTGAAGTACAGACAGAAGCAGCAGCCTTACAAAGTACAAATAAACCATCTAAATATTTGAAGGGACCTTAGACTGTGAAATATTGAGCTCCTTAAGAAGAGACACCTCTGAATTTTCATAGCAATGGCTTCCATAGGAGCAATACTGATTTCTTCTCATCATCTGTAAAGCTCTCCTGTGGCTATGGCTATTCTACATGGTAGCCCTTGGATACCAACAGATGGGGACCCCCTCGTACAAGATGTAGTAAATTCCTGTCCTGGCAGAAGATTACCATTTTATAAATCATGTTGTGCCAGCACGGGATTGTTTCAGTGGTTTCCTATCATAGTTGACATTTATGAATATCTTAAGAGAAAAGCTGCCTAAACAGCAGTGAATGAGTGAGTGATTATACAAGGAGCTGTCACTGAGAGAAATGCATGTTCTGTCTCTGGGAGCAAGAATTTCACCAGACTGTCACACTCTTTTCATAACTGAACCAATGTGGAAAATTAATATCTTTTTTTTTTTTTTTTTAATATATGTCTCTCTCCCTCTTTAATAGAGACCCGTTTAGAACAGGGAGGGGAACTTGGTATCATCTTCTGTTGGTCCTCAGCAGCGTGTTAACAGGATAATAGAAAGCATGTGACTTAAATCTGGGTGAACCAGGCTGTTGAAATGAGCTTGTTGAAATGGGACACCGGTGAAGTCAATACACAAAAGCAAAATATCTCTGTAGTTAATAGCAGTTGTCATATAGGAAGATCAACTCATAAGCATATAAAAAAACCAGGCATATTTTATTTTTCACATGAGAGAAAATGATACTTTACTAAATAGCTTGAGTTTCCTGATAATTAGAATTTAGTTTTCTAGTTAAATAAAGCTGGGTAAAGCTTATTTAGGGTATGGTGAGGTCCTGCACCCCTAACACATTTCATCTTGCTTCTGTGAGTCAAGTGCCCTCTTATAAAGAGAGCCATCAATTCATTGTCCCACCCCTTAGGCTTTTGTCTCTCTCTTTGTTACAGAAAAGCTCATTTTCAGCTTCTTCTTTGGGAGTTGTCAAGACCAAACTTTTAAATATGCTTCATTGCTTCATTTAAAAGTGTAATTTTATTGCTCAGGCTTATCTAACTGGTATGTTAAACCACTGAAGGTGCTTTTGTGCTGCTGAATATCAATATACTTCTTACAGCTGTCAAACTGGACCCTTCTCGTGATGCAGCTCTACTGATGCAAGAGTGGCTGAATTGATTCTCTGTAGATTAATATGGATAATTTTGTCAATTCTTTCCATGTAAAAAGAAAAAAAAAAAAAAGATGGAAGATGAGATTTGTCTGAAGTTTTTTTTGTATACTGTTGTGGTGAATCATTGATAAATGGAGAAAGATCAATGACTTGTGAATCATTCAAAACACAAATCTGTTCACATGAAAGATGTAATTCAAACTATGTGGGAGGTGGGTTTTATTTTTAGTTTGGGGCTTTTTATTTTGACATATATGGAAATAGAGGTATAGAGATTTTTTTTAAATTGCCAAAGATTCAATCTGTAATGTTTACGGTTACTTCATTAGGTTTCCTACTTTGAGATATATTTGGACAAAATAAGAGACCTACTTGATGGTAAGTTTTGCATTTCTTATGTGACTTTTTTTGGCTTGGTATAGAGCTTTGAATCAACGCTTCAGGGGAAACAGTTACTTTCTTTGAGAATGATTTCAGTTGAAGCTGTATGGCTGGGTTTGTGAAAGAGAATTTGCTGCTTTAAGTCATCTGCTCTCTGACTCTTGTGCACCTACCTCTGCAGTACTCCACAGTTTGATTACAAATACGTCATATTTCATATAAATAGAAATAATAAATATGAAGAAATAACGATAAAGAAATAAATAATAAAAATAAATAGAACTAAATATAAATTACAGAGAGTTTTGCAGACTCTGGGGCATGTCTGCACCTCGTTGGCAATGTCTGTTCTTGAAGCAAAACTGTAATTTAGAAAAGTATACAGTATTCTGTTGAGGGTTTTTTGTTAAATGTTAACTTGAAAGAAACAGGTACAAGATAAACAAGAGAAATATTGGTAGTTGATAAGGAGAGAAAAGCAGGTAGAGTTCTCATCTGCAGATTGAATACCTTCATGATACTTGTCTATCACGCCTGGAGTCGACACGTTCTTTCCTGTGGAATACTCCTTTTCCTGTGGAATACTCCTAATGATCTCCATCTTTTTCTCTAGTGTCAAAGACAAACCTCGCTGTACATGAAGATAAAAACAGAGTCCCATACGTTAAGGTACGAGGAAAATTTGATGCTGGGTTTTTCATTCTTTCTACCACACACATTTATTTGCTTATTTCCGTTTGGATCCCGGTGGGTTGGCTGAAATGCTTCCACTCGCGTTCGGAGTTCTGAACGTTCAAGCAGTATTGATCTGTGGATTTAAACAGGTTCCTGGAATATTACTGGGCTTGAATCCTATTTGCTTTATTTTCCTGACTTTAAGCATTTACATTGTGTTAGTATGGTGTAAAATTTAAGCATTCATATTCCCATTTCATGTCAGGTATGAAGGAGAACTTGAATTCTTGAAGGGTTTTGTTCTTTCCTGTTTCGTTGCACAGATGCTGTAATCTTGCAATATTTTAGAACAGATTTGTTGGGTTAGGAATTTGTTTTATGACTTCCTGGGCCCTCACTTAAATTTAAAATACTTGTTATGAACCTATGTGAGCCTTAATAATATACATACAGTATGTTCTGTTTATTCTCATCTCGGAGAGGACAAAAAAACTCTGTTACAATACAGTTAAGGCAGAGAACAAGAACTGTGCATTTTGTCGTGTAGTTTGAGAGAGAAAAATTAATTGGGTAATCTAATCCCAATTAGTAACAGGAGTATGTGCCCTATCATTCCGTGTGTTCTACATACAAAAACTCTTTGCTGCTGCGTGTTTGGATTTGACCGAGTCTTTAATCTTGTGAGAGAAAATTACCTCTCAAGTTATCCCCTGGACTCCTCCTGAAAGTCGTACAAAGACACGTCTTGGTCCATCGCCCCGCTAATCATCCTGTTGGATGTTGATGGTTCTTCTAATTGTTTTCCTCATCAGTGCTAAATATTCTTCCTGATGGCATTTGGAGTACTTAGGACACTTCCTAAACTTTTCTCTTTTCAACTTGCCTGTTTCTAGGGTTGTACAGAACGATTTGTATCTAGTCCTGAAGAAGTTTTGGATGTCATTGATGAAGGGAAAGCTAACCGTCATGTAGCCGTTACAAGTAAGTATTCCAAGGAGGCTTTTCTAGCTATCAAATGTGGATGGTTGGAGCTTGCTGGTGGTGTATTGATTCTTCGTGCTCCCAGAGTACTCTCAGTTACTTACATGGACAATGTAATGATGCAAAAATGATAACACTTGAAAATTAGTAAGAGCTGTACTGTTTGTTTTTTTTACTGCTTCACTGCAGAAAGAAACCTTTATTGTCTTTCAGCTTTGAGAACTCCTGAATTTGATAGATGGCATTATACAGTATTGTTATATAAAATGTTAAAATAGATCTTGTTCCTCATAGTACAGTTATTTTGAAATTATATGTGACTGAACTTCTGTGCGTGCGTTCTTCTTTGTGCCACGAGTCAGGAACTCAGAGCAATTCACTGGTCAAACGGCCGGCAAAGACTGCAGAATAATTACCCAACTTTGCCTATTTATCTCTTGCAAGTTAGCCCAGTGGAGCAGCGACTTGGATTGAGTTCTAAAGATGACAAAAGAAAGCAAATCTTCTTGAATTAAGAAACACAATAATCGCTTCAGCCTGTGCCAGTTTGGTTGACGTTGTGTTGCATGTGGCCAGCTGGCATTCCGATGATGAAAAGGGCAGGTATCTTCGGCCCGTTTCCCACTTCATACTGGAAGATGCCTTTGATCCAAGCAGTGAGCTTGGCAGAACCTCTTCTTGTGACTCAAATCTTGGGGGTGGGGTTTTGGATATAGTTTTGTTCTTTGGTTTTTGCGTTTCTCCTTCTCCCCTCTCTCTTCTCCCCTCTCTCTTCTCCCCTCTTCTCCTCTCTTGTATCTTCTCCTCTTCTCCACCAAGCAACCTCTTTCTCTTCCGTGTCTCTACCTTCTTGCTTTATTAAATTCTATATTGCTTTAGCTTTTCCATGCTTTTCTCATCATACACAAATCTATTCTCTTTTTTTCCGGAGTAATGTCTCTTCCCTTTGTTTCTACTATTCTCTGTAACAAAAAATATCCAAACCCAGCTTTTTCCATGCTACTACCCCTTGTGTTTGGTGCACACAGAAAAGTTGTGACAAATCTTGACAAGAGAATGAATTTTACCTAGACAGAAATGGTGAGGAACAAATTTGGAAGTGTTATTGATAACTGCCAAGTTTGGAGATGGAGGAGAAAAAGGGAGTTCAGATAAATGTAAATGTTGCTGGGAATGGGGAAAGGTGGTGATGGGGTTTAAAGTAACAGAGAAAATAGGGAAAGCAGATCATAGAATCATAAAATGGCTTGGGTTGGAAGGGACCTTAAAGACCATCTAGTTCCATCCCCCTGCCATGGGCCAGGACAGCTCCTGCTAGACCAGGTTGCTCAAAGTCCCATCCAGCCTGGCCTTGAACACTTGTTGGAAAGTGTTGGGAGATCTCCTCGCATGATTGCACTGAGACCTTCTTTTTATTGCAATGATTATTACTTCACTTTAAATTCTCTTGCACAGTTTGAAATTGTTTCTCTGTCCAGGATGCTGAACATACATCTTCATTGGAGTTCTGCATCTAAAGAGTGTCTGTTACATCACAGTAGGTTTTTGTGTGAGCTTCCTGTGCTCATGAAGAAACATAAGAGGACAGAACCTTTATTTCTTGCTGTATCTGTGAAATGTTATTTAATTATTCTTTTGCTTTATTTTTGTTTGTTACTTTTTACTATTTCTGGTAACATTTTACTGCTTCAGGGGAATAAACAAAATCAAGCAAAGAAAGAGGAAAAAAATAAAACAGCAGCTTTTTTTTTCCCCCCAAGTCTGTCATTTATCATGGATCAGGTTAATTTGGCCATGTTGGGAGAAAGCAGGAGCTTATTCTGTAGTTCAAGAGCTTTGTTTGCAGCTCTTGGTGTTGGCACTGCTGGTGGTACAGAGGTCTGGGCTCTCCAGGGAAGGGCCACGTACTTTTGAATTTGCTAGCCATAGGCTAGCTCTGATGAAATACAATTTTTTGTCAGGTTTTGAAGTCATTTAAACCAAACCTTCCCAATGTGATTGCAGATATGAATGAACACAGCTCTAGGAGCCACAGCATCTTCCTCATTAACATTAAACAAGAGAATGTGGAAACTGAGAAGAAACTCAGTGGAAAGCTTTACCTGGTAGACTTGGCTGGAAGTGAGAAGGTAATTTTTTTCTGTTTCCTAAACACTGAATAATCCTCGTGGGGGTCACTAAACTGAGCATGTGAACATGTGGGTGTGCAAAATTAAGCCAGGATTTACAGGAGTCTTATCTTAGGTTATCATTAGTATGGCAATTCTTTATTTATTTGGTTATTTTTAATGCCGGATGGAGAAAAGGAGCAGGTCAGAACTACTGGTATGAAATACACACCCCCCAAATCTGCAGTATATCTTAATTTCTCATGAAGTGGAATGAAGCAGTGTATTTCTATATAGTTTCACATTTAGTTATGGGTATTTAGAGGAAGTAATGGGATTTTAATGTGATTTGTCAAACTTGACAGCTATTTTAATTTCCTTATATTCCGACATGTCCTATTTTCAGCTTTTCTGTAATTATTTCACATCTTAGATCAATGAAATAACACCAGTTAATGTAATTATTCAGCTGAAGTCTATCTGAAGTTCCCTTAATGACTCTCTTGGTTGTGGTGACTATTTTTACTTTCCAATAGAAAAAAGAACTTGTATTTGTTTAGCAAAAGAGTAATGGTGTAGAACAGTACTGCGGTGAAAAACTGTCATTTTTTTTCCCACTGCTCTTTCTAACATCTTCTGGAGTGTTCAAAATCATTTAATTATAAATGAAATAAATTATAAACCTCATCATTTTGCAAGCTGGATCCTTAGTAACTACTGTGCCTGTCAAAATAATTCCTCAGGGTGACACAGTGTCTCTCGTTGTGGTCAAAGATTTCTATTTCTATTTGAAAATGAGAAGTAAAATAAAAGATTTTGTTTGATAGGCTGGGCAGCTTTCAGGTTGTTCCTTGGGACACAGTAGCTCATAACCCATTGGTACAATGAGGGAGCCATTCACCAGAGTAATTAATCATATTAATTTCTCTTACTGCATATAATAGCAATTAAAGAAAAAAACCTCTTAGTGGTGTTTAAAAGATGAATGCCTAGTCAGGCTCTGCACTCCTCTAAAAACTACACTTTTGTGGGTCATTTTGTTTGTTTGGACATTGTACAGAAGACCTGAAATAAGGGTTTCTTTGTAGATTGTCTTGAAAGATACAATTATGTTTCCTTTTATGTCATGTGGTATAGATAGAGGAAAGTACAGAGGCTGTATTTTTAATGTAAAGAAAAATATATGGCTTTATCCTACTCTTCTGTGCCCTTCCCCACCCACTCCCCCCAAAAAGAGAGACAAGACTATAGAACTGTCTTGCTGTCTAAAGGGGTTCTGGTCCCAGTCCACCGAGCTTCTCACCTGAGCCAACTTGGGATCCAACTTGTGGACCAGTAAACTTCCATTCAGGATGAGTGAGATCACATTTTTTCTCCTTCCAATATTCTTGGCCCATGCAAGCAAAATGCAGCGCCAGGATCACAGAATCCCAGCACGGTAGGGGTTGTAAGGGACCTCTGGAGATACCAGCACTGCTAAAGCAGGGCCACCCAGAGCAGGCTGCCCAGGATTGTGTCCACGTGGGTTTGGAATCTCTCCAGACAAGGAGACTCCACAACCTCTCTGGGCAGCCTGGGACAGCCTCTGACACCCTCACACCAAAGAAATTTCTCCTCCTGGTCAGGTGGAACCTCCTGGGTTCCAGTTTGTGCCCAGTGCCCCTTGTCCTGTCACTGGGCAGTACTGGGCAGAGTCTGGCCCCATCCTCTTGCCCCCTGGGTGCCCTTTATCTCTTGCTCAGCATTGCTCAGCTCCCCTCTCAGGCTGCTCTTCTCCAGCTGAACAGCCCCAGAGCTCTCAGTCTTCCCTGGCCACAGAGATGCTCCAGCCCCTCAGCATCTTCCCAGCCTCTGCTGGACTCTCCAGTGACTCCTTGTCTCTCTTGAACTGGGGATCCCAGCACTGGTCACAACACTCCCAAAGTAGCCTCACTAGAGCAGAGAGGGAGGAGAATTTCCCTCGACCTGCTGACCACAGTCTTCCCAGTAAAGAATTGATAAGCATATTTTTCTAAGCACAGCAGCACGCTCTATCTACTGGATTCGCATTCAACTGTCCCCCTTATTTCACTGTCTCTTCAAAAGCACTTCCAGTTCATAAAGCAACCAAATTTGCAAGTGAAATGTAAGAATGGGTACAGAGAAAAATAACAGCTAGGTTGGTATAGGTTGAAGCAAAACTCCTCCTGGGCTCTACCATCAAATATATGCCTTCCTCACAGAAAGAGAATCTCCAAAGGCAGGAATATGGCACAACAGCATTTCCATCCCCCTGCTGCACAGCTCTCACTGCTGGGACACGTCCCAGAAAGAAGAGTCAAGTATATTTTGGTATTTCCTTCTTGAAACATAAGGGGAGCCCGAGAACTGAGAAACATTTGGGGTAAATTGTTTGTACAAAAACCAAACGACCCATAAAATAGGAGCGCGTTTATACAGAGCCTTGCCTGAGCAAGTCTGTCTCGTACAGTCCCCCTGGAGCACAGCTGCAAGGCAGGCTGAGAAGAGACCACAACCAACCTCTTCCAGGGGCTGTGGGAGAAGCCAGAAACTTCAGGAGTAAGTTGAGATCTCGTTTTTAGCTCAGAGGAATAGTGCAGACATTCACTGAAGCAGAGAACGGTTTGGGTTGGAAGGGACCTTTAAAGGCCATCTAGTCCAACCTCCCTGGAGGGACACTCTTGAAAGCTCCTGAGTTACAGATTCAGTTGCTTAGAAATACTAAATGTTCTTTAACTAAGAAAGAAGGAAAAAAAAAAGGCATTTTTGCTTCTAATCTTATATTTAACAGAGAGACTGTGAGCAACAGTGAAGTCATCTAAGATCAGAGGAATACAAAGCGAGCGCAGACTCCTCTAGATTTTACATACTAAGTCTTGCAAATCCTGCTCATGCAAAAAGCCTAACCCAGACCTTTCCTTGGGCTGCCTCCCCAGAATGTTCTGTTATTTAAAAGCCTCATGTCTGCAGGAAGGAATGATTCCATCATTTGAACGCATGCTTTAATTAAAAAGGAATCAGCGTGAGATGCGTGGTTCATGCGTTACAGAGGACAAAAAACCCCACCCGTGCACAAGCCAGAGCTGTATCTTGTTAGGTATTTTGTTATGTTATGAAATTGTGAAGGATAAAATGCTTTAAAAAAATAAAGAAACAAATTGCAGAAATCCTTTCAAATTGGTGGATGAGGGTTCTATAGCCTGCCCAGGAAGATATTATCTGCGAGCCAGTTAAATCTACTTGTCACGTCCCTACGTGCTCCAGCAGTTCTTCCACTTCTCCACGCTTCAGCCTGTTACTTTTCACCTACTACGTGCATTTCTGACAGCATTCAAAAGGATACACTGGTGTCCAGAAAGAAACAGGCAATAGGAGAACAATCAGATCAACGGAGAAAAGCTCCATCTTGACAGGGAATAAAACCCAAAGCCCAGCCGTGTTAAGCTCTGTACACAGACAGGAAAACTAGGTTTGCCTCAGAAAACAAGCTTCCTGGCAGCACATTTCACCCCACCACCCCCCTGAGAAAGGTGAGCGCTTGCATCTCAGAACAGGAAGATGAAGAGGGGCAATTTGAAGCCTCACGCAAGTCGAATCAATCGGTGTCAAACGGTCCTAGCTGCTCCCAGTTTGAAGAGTCTCCTCGGTCAGGTAGATGACTAGCACTGAGGTTTAGGTCCAAGCCAGCTCTGGAGTTATTCACACTTCACCTCCCCTTGATACTGTCTCAATAGTAGCAAAGTATTCCTTCTAGCGATAACTTTATGGCTCTACCACTACTAACAAATTCAACATACAGGTACATCTTAGAAGCGGCCTGCTTTAAGCAGAAAAGAAATGGCTACACGAACTACAGGACAGGAAATTCTTAGGATAGCCTTAAACACAGTAGTTAACTAACAAACCTTATTTTGATTGAGAGAATCATTCCTTAGTCTCTGTTTGTTCTTCTGCAATTTACTGGGCATCATCTTTCCCGTTCTGAAGTCAAAACTGCTGAGATCAACAGTGTTTCCCAGGTATCTTGCCAACTGAGGCTTGCTTCTGAACTTCTTACCACTTGGACTAAAAAGAAGAAAACACTTTAGTATGTTTTGTTGTACAAGAGGACACAACCTTGACTTCTTACAACAGGTTTTATACCTCGTGAAATGGCTACAAAGCTTCCGTTAGCTTTATTCCCCGGGGCACTGAGGGGGTGACGAGACCAGCACGGACCTGCCCGACCTTTGGTTCTCCGCTCCCGTCCTCCGCACCGGATCGAAGGGCTCCGGCGGCCTGCGGGACGCTAGGCCTCGAGAAGCTGGGTCGGCACGACAGCTTCACCCAGCTCCAGGAGCAGAGCTAGAAATGGCAAACTGCGGCCAAGCAGGGGACCTTCCCTGCGCAAACGTCGAGGCGGCGTGCGAGGTTTAAGCCGAGGGCTGAGCCTAAGGCCAGCCTAGGCTCAACGGCAGCCCTTCTCGGCCAGGCGTTAAAACAGAGGTGCAGAGCTAGGGTTTGAGGTGACACGACTCCTCTTAGCTCGTCGGTCACCGAGACTGGTGAGCAAAGGCAGGTCAGGAACTGCACATCAAGCAAGCAAGCGGCAAGCGAGGGGAGGCAGAATCTGAGACAGGCCCAAAGCTGTGGTTGTGCCCGGAGATCCCACTATAATAAAGGAAAGAGGTTGTAGGGAAGTGATTTCCACTATCTTCATTTGGAATTATGGAATTACTGTTACCCTACAGTCCCAGCTGATGTGTTTGAGTAGCATCAGCGAGCATCCAATTGCCAGTTACCATAGAATCATAGGCAGGTTTGGGTTGGAAGGGACCTTTAAAGGTCATCTAGTTCAACCCTCAACCCCCCAACCCTAAGGAAGTGGCATTTCTACCAATCTTTACACCACAGAACTGTCTATCACCTCTCCTTGGCTCTGGAGCACCCCGAACACAAGCACACACGTTGTGCACACTCCCTGCACTAACCACACAGTTAATCCAGGTGTATTTTCACTGACCCCACTGGGATCCCTGCTGCCTTCCTAACCTGCCTGCAAGTCAGCACTAACCCACACCTTGCTGACAAGAAGCTCTGGACTTTTACTGTAAGGGACAACGGTGCTACCCCCAGACTTAAAAGCTCGTCAAAGAATCAAATATCAAGACCTGCTCTGAAAAACTCAGCCTGCCACACCAGTTCCTGAGAGTCTCCCAGTAGAAACAGCTGGGCAAATGGCTAAACACCAGGTGAAGTCAACAGTCCCTTGGTCTAATGCAAACTTCCAACCAGTGAAACAAGCCAAGCGTCACGATCCTCCCCAAACCCAGAAGGTTAACTGAGACCAGTCGAAAACTACTGAAGATTTTTGTCTTCTTCACTTTTCCAAAGAAATTTTTTTTTGTTGTTGGGTTTTTTTTTAAAACTTTAAAACACCTTGAGGCAAGAATTTCCCCAGGGAAGAATATGCTTTGAATTCTGGAGGGAAAAAAAAAAAAGAGCTAATGAAGCCAAACACTTTTTCAAAGTCATTTAAATGAATCCAGGAATATGGAAAGATGTAATTAAGAAGTGGTAAAGGGTGGGAGAAAAAAAAAACAACAACCCAAGAAACTTAAAACAGATCACAATCTGAAGCAAACCTCCTCAAGGGTGGGTACATCCCACCACAAAACCCTTTGCTGCTTCTCGTAACCCAAGAATTGATGCCACGCTACGGGCCAAACTAAACACCGCTCTGGTTTTCTTTTACAGAGGGGAGATTAACACCTTGGGCTGTTAACAGCAGGAAAAATTCTGTGCTGAAGGTCAGAGACGGAGCAAGGCTTTTGTGGGGCAAGTGGGATTGCTCTTAAAAAAAAAAAAAAAAATCCTCTGATGGGTTGTCTTTCAATTCCTCTTCAGGTATTTATAAGAAAAGTTGAGGACAAAAACCTTGTCGGTGTTTTCTGGAGTGAATTTATTGAATCAAGCCTCCTGTAAGGAGCTGCCTTTCCAGCACACCGAAGGGAAAGGAGCAAACGACGACTAGAAACAAACCCTGAAGTTGGTGTCATTATCACTTCACTAAAAACTCTTCCTGCAGAGCTCTGGAAACGGATTTCACAAGTATAAAGCAAAGTGTAGCAACGTATCCAACGTTCTTCTATTCTACTACTGTTTGTTCTGCTGGTTTGTTCTGTAAGCCAACAGCAAATCAAAGCATATGACCCAATATTCCATATTAGCATTGGCAAGGTGGGTATTAAAGGCTAATTCAATGCAGAGCATAAAATCTACCACTTCAGTTACTGGTGAAACTCTTTGCAGCGACAAACTGCAATCCGTTAGCAAAATAATCTAGTTTCACCTTATCTTCAAAATCATTTCATTTCTCCTGATTATATTCTGGTCCTCAATTCTTTCTGCTGATGTCCTGGGTATGAAAGTTGCTCCTGATGCACACTTAGCATCCCAGTTAACAAGTTAGTTCCAACAACACCTTAGCTCTCTTCTAAGAGGGAGCTGAATACATGAGCTGGAAGGATTTCAATAAACCCAAACCTTTATTTCCACTCCACCTGTATTAGTTTTCACATATATATATTTATTTTTTTTTCCCCCACTGTCAGCCCTGTCATTTCCATTTTCTGCTCTGAAAGTGTTGGCTGTCAAACCACTAATTTAATGTCTTCGTTTCTGAATCCTTTCCAGATTATCTTTACTCTCTAACCTGCTCCTGCTGCAAAACCTTCTCTTACCTGCAGAGAAAGCTCCAGGAGGTAGAAGTCAAATAAAAGGCCTATTTGCAGAGGCTTTATTTGAACATCTATTAAATAATTAGTATGTGCTAATGGAAAAGAGTGAGGTAATAGAACCTATTTAAACTCCTGTGTCTAATAAAAGCCTGCTACTTACACATCGTGGTTGCAACTAAGAAACAGCATCTGCTGCTGCTTTTTCTTGCCTTTTCTAAAGGTGTTAAAACCAAGCTTAAATTTGAGCTTAGTTTCGAGTAGAAGATGCAGGCAGAAGGAGAGGTACGATGCTTTCTTCTCTCTGAGGGGGCACTCAGGATGATACTCTGGAGATAGCTTAGAAGTCAACCTGAAAGGGACACTGAAGACAGCTCAGACTCTAAAGTCACACTTGCTACAGAAGATAGAATTGTAGAATAGAATCATAAAGCTGTTTTGGTTGGCAGAGCCCTTTCAGATCATCAAGTCCAACCATTCCCCCAGCACTGCCAGGGCACCACTAACCCATGGCCCTCAGCACCACAGCTCCATGGCTTGGAAA
>WTSP01002942.1:21330-52345 GCA_025331215.1 Actenoides lindsayi
GCACCATTGCAGGGGAGGTTGGCCGGGGCTCTGAGCACCCTGCTCTAGTTGCAGATGGCCCTGCTCAGTGCAGGGGGCTTGGACCTTGCAAAGTCCTTCCCACCCCAAATCGTGCTGTGATTGTGGTTGGTAACATCATTGGGTTAAGGGTTATTATGCAGTTTTATTTCACCATTGTATGATGAACCTAAGTCTAAATTACTGAAGATGCAAACTTCTACTGAAATCCCTTCCATTATAATGTGCATCAGAGAAATTATGAGTCAGTACAAGTATTGAGATGCAATAATTACATAGCATTAACAGTCCCACAGTACACTGAGTTGCACCATTTGTGTCGCCGGTGAAAGTTTAAATGTCTTGATGATTCACAATTCAAACCTCCCCACATACCATTTCCTGACTGCAGGTGATTTCAGACAAGTGTGACTCTTGCAACCTCTGTAGAACAGAAGAGAGAGATCCCAAAGTTCCTGCTAATTCATTCTGGATAAGGCGGCTCCAGGGCGGTAACGCGGCCGCAAGGGACATTTAATTTTCAGTAGCTGAGTAGGTACCGTGTTAGGTTTCGGTCCGCTGGCTGTTTACGCTGAACTCCCTGTCTGCAGGTATGCTTGGAAGTTAAAAGAAATGTAAGCAGTAAAATGGAATCATTCAGATTAAGGGGATTAAAAGGTAGTGTAGCTTTCTTTTATTTTTTTTAAATCTAGGTTAAAAGGGAGTTGCTTTTCCTCTGTAATGTGTAACAGTGCTCCGGGATCTCTGGGAGATTGTAGGACTGGGGACTTGAGGAAGAGCTCGGGGTAACGCGACGTGACTTAATACTGTCCTAGGAAGGGGAGCATTTTTGAGATGTTCCTCACTGAAGACTGGGATGTCAGCTGAAAGAACCGGGAAAATAGCTAAATACTTTGTGAGAGTTCTTGGTTGGGGGGTTATTGTGGGGTTTTTGTTTGCTTCAGTGTTACAGAATTGGGCTGAGATGGGAGTTCCTCGGGGAGAGCGCTCAGTTGTGAGAAAGGACATACAAGTGGGAGGACTGGTGATGTACCAGACCTCCTGAGCAGGTCACCTGCTCTACGTAGCCAGTGTCATTTGTCAGCACTTTGGATAGGAATGCTGCTGCCTGCAGGAAGGGGTTTCTTTTACAGCCTCTTTGGTTGTGGTGTTTCATTTTTCTGATGTGACAGTATTAAGGGTTTGAATAACATTCAAGGGAAAGTGTATGAGTCATGGGTGACTACTGGTTCTTCAGTCTTTTCTAGCAAGACATTAAAATCAGCATTAGGAGTAAAATTCATCTTCACAGACCCACTGACACTACTGGACGTGTGCTCCTCTGTTGGCAGTGAGTCGGCTTCTTCTCTTTCTGCTCCATCTTTTGTGGTTTTATACTGGTTTTCATTTTAGTTGCTAGTAAATACTTTATCCATCACCAGGATAACACAGTCGATAAACTTTATGATGTGGCTTGTTCCCCCCACCCTCCCCTCTTTGTGCAGTTAAATGAGTGGAAACTTGAGCCTTGCTTTTGGCAGAGACAATATGCAGGCATCCAATGGTTGGCTTTTGCCTATTTTAAAAGTACCAGGTTATTGAAAAGTATTTCTAAGGTAATAAAAGTCCTGCTTGCCACGCCGTGCAAATCACTGGAGCCCAGTTTGGCGTGCGAGGCACCGGTACCGGGAGCGTTTTCTCTCTCCCAAAACACGCTCTCAGGATTTTTAGTGATTGGCCACATTTAAAGGATGCTTTAGAAGCAGTGAGTGGAGCTGTGAAGAAAAAAAGATGACGTGCTCTCCCCAAAGGAGAGTTAGCTCGTGTATCTCCAGCCCTGCAGGTTCCTGCCCTGGCGTCCCAGCCCGTGCTTCACAAACCAGCGTAGGAGGTTTGGCTGTTTTTCTTTTCCTCAGCCTCTGTGTTAAGCAATTAACACTGGAGTCATTCGGAGGGACTCGCTGTCCGAGCGGCGAAGGGAGAAGATCTGAAGCTTTCTTAATTCGTACTGATTTGTTTGGGTTTTCTTTTTAAACGTGGATTTGCTAGAGTAGGCGCTGAGCATTTTTTTTTTTTTTCCTGCTTGCTTTGCATTTTCTCGGGCAGTTGTTTAGGTTTGGTTGGAGCTAAGCACTTTGTGATGGTTGTTGTTGTTAGAAGGGTTTAAAATTTGAGGTATTTTTGCCTAGAGAGGCAGTAACTCGTGAGCCTGCCTAGAGTGGCACAAGCATGAGTTCAGGCTTCATTCCCACTGAGAGCCTTCCTCAGCCCAGCACTAACCCAGTTACCTGGTGGTGACCAGCGATTCTCCTCCTTCCCTTCATTCCACTCCCAAAAATGGATTTGAAAGCACTGTTTGGCTTTCAAGAAGGATAAGTTTCTGTATCTCTGTGTTACTGTGATGACATCGTTCACGTGTGAAGTATGGCTGAGCTTTTTTGGTGGCATTTAAGGGATGGAGCTCTCACCCAGACACTGGTGTGGGGTACTCTATGCTGGGTCCTAGGCCAGGAGAAGATAGGAGGTGACACCTTACCTAGCAGAGCAATAGTGACAGGACTTGGGTTTGTCCTTAATCCAAGAATGTTTCCAGAGCTTCTCTTTTTGGAGGAATTTGAAAAGGCAAATCCGTGTCTGCTCCAGGTCACTGGCTGCTGGATTTTGATACGGAAAAATTCCTGTTGCGGTTTCCAGGTAGTGCCAGTGCTGAGGGTTTGAGGGAAAATGGAATTGTGGCATTGCACTTGAGAAAAGGAATTGCTAATTAGTATTATGAAAGGCCGAGAGACCTGGGGCTTTTTAGTCTGGAGAGGAGAAGACTGAAAGGGGATCTAATTAGTATCTATAAATACATAAGGGCTGGGCATCAGGAAGGCAGGGACAACCTCTTTTCACTTGTGCCTTGGGATAGGACGAGGGGCAGTGGATTCAAGCTCAAGTACGAGAAGTTCCACCTCAACACAAGGAAGAACTTCTTTACTATAAGAGCTGTAGAGCATTGGAACAGACTCCCCAGAGAGGTTGTGGAGTCTCCTTCTCTGGAGACTTTCCAGCCCTGTCTGGATGCTTTTCTGTGTGATCTGCTCCAGTTTTGTCCTGCTCTGGCAGAGGGGTTGGACTCGATGATCTTCGGAGGTCCCTTCCAACCCCTACCATTCTGTGATTCTGTGATTTTCCCTTTGTGTCACAGAAAAATTTCTGAATCCTTACTATTGTATAGAGATAAAAGTTGCAGAGCCGCTGACTCCTCCTGGTTTTGTTGTGCAGAGCCAAGACAATTAAGAACACGGTCTCTGTGAATCTGGAGCTGACCGCGGAGGAGTGGAAGAAAAAATACGAGAAGGAGAAAGACAAAAACAAGAGTCTAAAGAACGTGATCCAGCACCTAGAGCTGGAGCTGAACAGGTGGAGAAACGGTACGCACTGGGAAACGGGAATGGGTACTGGTCTTTGTATTTTGAAGTTATGTATGTTGAAATCTCACCTTAAATCACAGCAGTGACACCAATTCTAAGCTCTTCGTAATAATACCTGGAAGGTGAAGATGCAAAAACCAGGGAAACCAGCAGCAGCCATTCTCAGAAGGTACCCGTTCAAACGCCAGTTCTAGTGTGATATCACAAGTAGAGAATGTGGGAAAGCAGCAATCATTTTTTGATGATGGTGGTGATATTAATAAAGAAAAGGTAAAATGTCATTATGTTTGGGTCCTTTTCAAAAGAACTCTGCTCCTCAGGCATGAGAATCAGTTCTGCTGTGCTTTAAGGTAACTAGATCTTGGTTTGTTTTTTTTTTTTAATACTTCAATTTAACATTAGAATAATTAGTCCATTAGCACAATGATTAATGACTAATCAGTGTTCTCTGATTAGAAGAATGACCACTTGTATCCTTTAATGGCTTCTAAGTGAAATTTATGTCGAGAACAGCCTATTTTCTCTTAAGAAACATAGGGAATTGGTCTTCAAAGTAGGTTGTAAGATAAGTGTAAGATGGTGGAGGAGGATTAATATTTCTGTGCATACAAACTAATTAAAGAATTTTTATTTAATCTGGGACATTGACACATACTTTTAGCAAGCTATTCTTGCTTGTCGTTTTTATTCTATGTATAAAAAAAAAGCCAAAGCAAATAAACAAACACCCAAACCAACCCCCAAGAAGCACCATACCAACAAACAACCCCCACCAACCCAACCCAACCAACCCTGCACCCCCTTGCACCCTGAAATCCCAACCAACCCCCAGCAGTAAAATGCTGCTTCTTGAGAATCATTTTTAGTTTCTAACTTGCTCTTCATCCGGGTCCTACCTGTGAATCCATCTCACAGCTGAATAGTACATAAGTCTTGCAAATGTGACGCATCTAAAGCGGGAACAAATGTGTGATTTAATTATTAGTCACGATTTGTTTTGCTCGGTCAAGTTTGGTTTTGAACATCCCGGCTGAAATCACTACTTGAAAGATAATCCCTGACCTTTATGGGCGCAAAAAATTTGCTTCCTCCTTTCAGCTCCCTGTGCTGTTTACTTGCCTTTCAGATGAGACTGTTACCTAATGATTGTGCTCCCTGTCCTTCTCTGGAGACTCCAGCCCAGGGAATATTCCCCTTATCAGCACAGCACAATTGCTATGGAGACGGTCGGGCTGCCGGTGCTCTTGAGGAGTGCTGGGGATTTATAACCTGCTCGTGTTCTGCCTGTTTCATTCTGTGTTTGCTAAATGTGGGGATTTTAATTTCCTTCCCGTTCTAGAAACACTTTTTTTTTTTTCTTTTCTTAATAAAACCCAGTATAGATCCTTTCTATGTGCTGTGTAAACAGGCCTCGTAACATGCTGCCTCTATTTTTATTGTCTAAGCATGCACATCTCCTCATCCTCTCCATCTGCCCTGCTTTTCTCATCGCCGTTACCCGGCAATACATTCAATGCATTTAAAATACTATTGATTTCTTGTCTGACCTTCTGCAATAGCATCATTTGAAAGGATATTCTGTCAAAGGAGGCTCTTTACAAATGAAAGCGGCGCAGAAATTGCGCCGTGAATATGAAATGCAGGCTGGATGCTTCAATATTCCACTGGTGTAGCTTATTCCATAAACGTTAGGAAATAATGTGCAAAATAAAACCGTAGCAGAAAATGGGTGTGCCCAGTTCTCACTGAAGCAGCATTTCAGCAGCCTTGTATCCAAGTGCAGAATTTGCTCTGTGCGTTACAGGTAAGAGGTTATTCTTGTCCAGTGAGTAAGAATCTAAAGATTCCTTTTTGTTAGGCTCCTGGGGGATTCTCCTCAGCCTGAGGAGCGTTGCTGGGTGTGCAAGGTCCCGCGGTCTGACTGATCCCAGCTTTCCTAATCTGCTCCAGCAAAATGCAACAATGAAAAGAAATCAATTTACATTTTTCCCATGAATAATATCAAATACCACCAAGCCATTAGCCACGGCGCAAAAAGAATTTTGTGTGAAGTGCTTTTATAGAGGTTGTGGTGCTGGATTTTACATTATTCTTTTTCATGCTTGAAGCATGAAAACATCATCTTCCCCGCTAGTTACTTGTGCTCTTTCATGCCCTGTTTGGTTTTGCTTTGGGGCCTGAATTAACCTGCCTTTTTTGGTTTTTAATAGGTTGCTCCTGTTTCCTTGTTTCTCTGCCAGCAAGGTAAATAGTGCCGGCTCTGTTCTGGCAAGAGGAACGGCTCGTAAAACTTTAGGGGACTAAAACATCGTCTCTTTCCCTAGCAAAGGGAAAAACCTGTTTGTGCAGAAGGGTCAGACGTAACCTTCCCGCAACGCTCGCGGCATCTCTCCCCAGGCTCTTGCTGGGGGTAGATTCCATTTCTGGCGTGAACGCCTTGCCAGTGGCTCTCCGCTGAGCTGCAGCGGCACACCGACGTTGCCGAGGACGAGGTTCCTCAGAGGAAGCGATTTGGAGAGAAAACCTGTAGGGAGAGCATCCCGTCTGGCTGCACAGGCAGCCTCAGGCAGTCGGTGTTTGCGCTTTCGTTTGAGCCGTGACAAGGCAGAAGGTGACTATGCTTTTAGATGTGGCTGTCCTGCTTCTTGTCCCGACGCTCTCCTGGTTCATGGCGAGCAAGGGAGAGTTGATCGGGTGCTTGGAGATCTGGAGAGGAAGAGACATTTTAATTGCCAGTAGGCTTTAGGTTGAAAATTGGATTTATTTATTTTTTCCCCCTCCTTATTTACACATCTGTTAATCCATGGAGGGCATGAATGAAAGGAGTTGAGTGCTTGGGACGGCAGCCATTCCAGCTGTTGTTGCCTTTCTAACCACCGAGGCCGTCTTTCTAACAAGGATGGCCATCCTTCCACACCTACTTTTGCCTGTCATCTCTGTGTGTGGCCATTGCCTGCCTTGCACAGCTGGATACAACCCTTCTTTGCTTTTCTGAGCCCCTCTCAGCAGCTGTGAAGGACCATCCTAGGATGTCCCACGGTTCTGGGCAACCCTCCCTCTTGGATTGTAATGATCGTGGATTGTGTGCCCGCAGGAGAAGCTGTGCCTGAAGATGAACAGATCAGTGCAAAGGACCAGAAGAACCTGGAGCCTTGTGATAACACCCCCATTATTGACAACATCACGCCGGTTGTTGCCAGCATCTCAACAGAGGAGAAGCAGAAATATGATGAGGAGATTGCCAGTCTCTACAGACAGCTGGATGATAAGGTGTGAAATTTAGGGCTGACTCCATTCTCTGGCTGTAAATGGAAAACTAAGGCAAAATGGATGGGTGTCTCTCTATTTCTTGAGCACCGTGAACTGGAGAATGTTCCAAAGTTCAAAATGCTATCACTGCATAAACCCAGACATTTTCCAGTTATGCTGGAGCATGTCCAAGGAAGGGCAGTGAAGCTGGTGAAAGGTCTGGAGCAGGAGTCTGGTGAGGAGCAGCTGAGGGACCTGGGCTTGTTGAGCCTGGAGAAACGGAGGCTCAGGGGAGACCTTCTGGTTCTCGACAGCTCCCTGATAGGAGGTTGGAGTCAGGTGGGGTTGGGCTCTTCTTCCACAGAGCAAGTGACAGGACAAGAGGAACCAGCCTCGAGTTGCCCCAGGGGAGGTTTAGGTTGAAGCTGAGGAAAAGTTTCCTCCCCTTGAGGGCTGTCCAGGGCTGTGCCAGGCTGCCCAGGGCAGTGGTGGAGTCCCCATGATCCCTGGAGGGGTTTCCAAGCACCCTGTGGAGCTGTGGTACTGAGGGAGATGGGTTAGTGGTGCCCTGGCAGTGCTGGGTTAAGGGTTGGACGCAATGATCTGAAAGGTCTTTTCCAACCAAAATGATTCCATGTCAGCTATCTGCCTCTGTTCCCTCTGTAGATAGTGTCTGGGGCATTTTCCATTAAATCCCTGGATGCATTTAAAAGCTGGCTAGATGTGGTGCTCAAGGATATGGTGTAGTAGTGGCCCTGATAGAGTTAGATAACGGTTGGACTTGATGATCTTAAAGGTCTTTTCCAACCATAGTGAATCTGTGAAATCAGAGCCAAGTTTGCCTCTAGTTTTATGGTCTCAGCTCTGGCTTTTCAGCCCTCCTTTTCTTCAGTCATCTTGGAGCCACAGGAGAAAGAAACAAAGAGACCGGATCTTAATATTTGTATCTATACTTATCATGTATTAGAATTTTAAAGAAAATGTATAAACTTAGATCTCTTTTGTTCATGTTGTTCTAGCTGGGAACACTGCCTGGAGTGCAGGTGGCTTATTTATTTATTTACACAGCTTGAAATACATCATTGGCACTTAAAGCTATCAGCAATATATTTACTGAGCACTTGCCATTAATAGCTTTGGCTTGTGTGAAGATAAGAAAAAAAAAAGGCAGAATAAACCTATTGACCATCATGGATGAGAACAGCTGGTACTTGATAGCTGTATTTGCTATCAGAAATCAATCTATTAGTCGGCTTGTCAGCGAAACACAGAGTAGCAATTGACTCTGATAGGAGAAAACCCAACTATTTATCTGTGAGTTCCTTTAGAGGAGGATATCCATCACGAGACCAGAGATGGACTGGATCAAGGGCTGTGCCTGGTGGGTCTCCTGGGGTGTTTTGGAGGAAGGACTCATACAGTGGAGTCTGTCACTGTTTTTCTTCTGTATTTAAGATGAGTTCCTACCCGTGAGGATGCTGTCTCAACAAGAAAGTTGAAATGCCAGGATTATCAGATGCCTGGCTGGAGTATTTTCTTTAAGGGAGGAGGGAAATATGACTTCTTCAGCTAAGGTGGCAAATGTTCTGTGTTGTGGATTGAGCTTCCTCTCCCATTAATGCAGTTCAGAGCTACCTGTAAACTGCAGTTATTTGGTTAACAAATCTGCCTCTCATGAACTCTCTTCAGCTGCAGTTTGGGGACAGAGTAAGAGAGAGAGGATGTGTGTAGGTGTTTGTACACCTATAAAACATTACATATGTTGTCCAAGTCTTCTGCAAGTTAGAAGGGTGCAACTCTGACCACATCAGTTTCCTGTTTGCCATCAGGGACACGTATGCTCAGGTACATGCTGGAGACAATCGCATGTACACGTTGCTTTTACTATGTAGCTCTGGGTATGGATCTTCTTCTCTCACACCCCTCAAACGTGCACAGGGTTTTATATGGCATTATTCTCCCTTCTTTTCTAGAAGGGGGTAATACAAGTGACCAAGGGAGAACTGTGAAAGGAAACTAAAAATCTCCAACCCTGTTTCATTGCAGGACGATGAAATCAACCAGCAGAGCCAGCTGGCAGAAAAACTCAAGCAACAAATGTTGGACCAAGAGGAGGTAAACTCCAAACAAACAAAAATCCCCATACCTTTTGCTTACGAGCCCTTCCTTGAGCGATTCTGTCACAGCTGTTGTTCGTATGAACTGGCTAAAATTCAGCCTGTGTCACAGCCAGGTTTAGATTTCAGATTTCATAGTATCCTCAGAAGAGCTTTAAGCCTTGATAACTCCTCGTACCAGCGTCGCATCCTGCTGGGAAGCGATGCTGGAGATAGCAGGGTGGGAGCGTGTCCAGTATTTTGCACTTCAGAAGTGGTTTTCTGTATGTCTGCATCCTTTCAGGGATCCAGATTTCCCACTTTGACAGTATAAAGTTTACTCCTGGTGATGTGTTAATGGTGGTCAGTATTTTGGCAGATGGTACTGAGAGAAATCTGTGAGACTGAAAAATTATTGGTGGCGTTTGAAAATCTTGGATTGCTCACTTTAAACATTTGGTTTCGTTGTTTCTGTCCCTAAAATGAATAGTTGTTGTTTTAAAGATGGGGGGGATATGATCACTAAACTTACAGTCAAGTCATCTCCTTATCTGTCAGTTGTTTACAAGATGCAAAATCTGGCAGCAGCACCGAATCACCAGGTTCCCCAAATCTCTCTGTGGTATTTCCTACGAGATGGTTTTACGCTGGTTTTCAGGCTGTGGGAAGCTGGAGAAGGACCATTCAGACCAGGAATATAATCCTGGTGTGGGAGCTCGCCCATCATTAGTGTCCCAAAACACTTCAGCTGCACTACAGCCTTATGCTCCCTGCTTTTTTTGGGTGGGAAAACCCCTCTCTTCACTGCAAACTTATTCTGTCTGTGTCGCAATCCTCATCCAAGCCCTCAGAAAGGTTTAGCTTCCCTGTTTTTAACAGGGAGAGAACAATGTATGAAAATATCAGTGACTTGTCAGTCAGGATTTACCTGCCACCTCTGGGGCCTTACTTTCCTGGCAGGAGTTACCAGCTTTATTTTACTCCACCATGAAGCTCTTGCCACAGTTTTCTCTGTTGTGCGCTACCCGTGTCCATGGCTACACGAATGTAACAGAATTTTAGGCATTCTCAGCAATGTTAGTTTCTGATGTGTATTATTTATGCCATCTCACTTCTCCCAGCTTTTTTCCACCAGTGTTCTCATCTAAAGGTTATTTTCCCCACATGGTTTTTCTCGTGTCTCATTTTTCAGGTGATGTGCATCCCTTTCTTGGTGTTAGATCTTTGGGAGCGTGCTGTACACCAGCTTGTTCCCCACCCTTTTTGTGTTCCATAATCCATATTACATCTGGAAGATGAATCAACTTTTGAGCTGCCTCTAATCCCTGCCTTACAGACCCCTGTCCCCCCTGGTTTTGCACAGGTTCTAGTCTGGCTTTGCTGACTTAGTGAAATCTCTGCAGCTGGTGCTGCTTGTTCAGGAGCTTTAGCCAGTTCCTCTGAGAAGCTTGTCCATCTCTTACCTTTGCAAGCTGATGTCCTGTTTTGGTTTTCTTCTTTAAGGGAATTGAATTAAGTTGTTTTTTTCCAAGGTTTTTGTCTTCCACATAAGCTTCACCTGGGCTGCGGGAGCGATGTACCTGCTCTCTCCTAGAGCTCTGATTAGCTCTGTGATATATTAGCTGCAGAGCAGCTGCCTCACTCCGCTTCCCCCTAATTAACCAGAGTACTTTTTTTCTGCTTGATTAAGCTAGCAAGTTAATTATAAATCTAAGGCCTGCCACAAATGGCACTGTGCTGATAGTGGTGCCTTTTGGTACCTTTTCACCGCTGGCTGTTTCTTAGGGGGGTGCGTTTTGGGCAGGATTCTGGTTCTTCCACCTTTGCACCTCACGTGCTGTGAACAGATCCACGAAGTGCCGCAGCCGTTGTCTCCTTCCCTTTGTTTACAACCAATTGGTATAAGCTGTTATTAATAGCCTTTTAAAATCATGGTATATTTTCCCACGTTACATCAACAAGAACCTTCTGGGGAGCTGTGTTTATGCTCTAGGTGATATATAACACTTCCCTTTACTTGAAGTCACAGTAAAATTTCTTAAGTAAATGTAAATAATAGTTCCATCTGTGTTTAGTAGAAAGATTATTTTAAGCTATTTTGTTGTTTAAATATTTACATGCCATCTGGCTTTGGCAATTCAGTGGGTTTTTCCGTAACGTGAGTGCACTTCTGAGGCTGCAGCATTACCAGCGAGATAAATTTCCCTTACATCTGAATCCTCTCTCCACCACTTTGGGCACGTGCCAGTGTCTGGAGCTGCCTGGTTGGTTTCCTATTTTCCATTAGTGCTCTGAGCCAAAAAAAGCAATGTCTTCTCTGACATCCTCCTTTTAGGTGGTCCGGTTTAGAGGGATGTTTCTGTTTTGCTTGGGATCGACTTCTTCATGGCCTGGGAGCCAGTGGGCAGTGGTGGGACAGGTCAGGAGAAGTCCAAGCAGCACACTTCAGTAGCACAGGTTTTGTTCTACTCTCCAGGGGAGCTGCAGTGCAGTAACATTCTATTAATCCATACACAGGAAGGCTTGGAAGTGAGTTCTGTGCATGAAGGTCCAAACTCTGCTGTTAGGATGAGCATGAACACCTTATTATGTCTAATGCACTACTTTTAGATGTTATTGTTCTGTGTTTGGTGGTTTTATGTGGTGATTTTCTTCTTATCCTCAGAAGTACAATCTCAACAAGAAATGTTAGGTGCCACCTTTTCTTTATTGTCCCACAGTATGTGAGGAGTTTGGTTTTGTGCTAAGAACCCGACAGCTAAATTTCCAAGACTTGAACATCTGAGTGAAGGGTGGAGTGGTGCAAGGGCGAGGACCGTGCCACTGACCTCTTACAATCAGCACTGTCACTGAACCATCAGCTTCTCTCTCTCTCGGTAGAATCCACAGAGTAAATTCAGTAGGTTTTACAAACACTCCCTAGTCCCTGTGAAGTCTCCGTTTCCTTCTTCCGTTAATATTTTGCCGCAGCTAATCTGTCTTCAGCATCACGCTTCGGGTGCTGGCTAAGAATAATCCATCAGAGGTTTGCTTATCAAAATGTTTCTCTAAAGCCACAAGACCTTTGAAACTGCCTGCCTCAGAGAGCTCTTTTTCTTGGTTCGATTCAAAGCCGGGAGGCTGTGTTTAAACATTTTACTTTGTGGTATTTTCTGGTCCTAGCTGCAGCGGGGGATTGAGGGCAGAACGTTTCTCTGGCGCTGTGATACCGTTTAAAATAAGTTTCTCTGCCTTGGTCTTGTGTCGTAATAGGATTTGATTAAGATTTTTCTTTTCACTGTAGTTCAGAGCCTCTTTTGCTTCCTTCAAATACATTTATGCTGAAATTGATGCTGTTTCTGGTACAGTAGCAGGATTTCTTCTCTCCCGCTTTCTCTCTCTTGCACGCACGCTTGGCGCGCTCGCGCTTTCTTTCCCTGTCCTTGCCCTTTTCAATGTTGTCTTTTGAATGAGTTCTTGGGTGACATAATGCTTCTGTGGCATCTGCTTTCCAGCTTTTGGCCTCCACTAGGAGAGATTATGAAAAGATTCAAGAGGAGCTGACCCGTCTTCAGATTGAGAACGAAGCAGCGAAAGATGAAGTGAAAGAGGTCCTTCAAGCCCTGGAAGAATTAGCTGTCAATTATGACCAGAAATCTCAAGAAGTGGAGGACAAAACAAGGACCAACGAGCAGCTGGCTGACGAGCTGGCACAGAAGAGTGTAAGAGCAAGCAGTTTATTGTGCTGGTTCCCTCCTCCCCCCCTAAACTCTGTACCTCCCCTAAAGATTTCTTCAGATACTCCTGCCCAATATGTTGTTATGTAGCTTAAAAATCAAAGTAGCAGGGAAGCTGTTAAAAGATAATTCAGAAACTGTTCTGTGGAAGCTGACGGCAGGTTGGGGCTCTCTTGCAACCTCTGTGTTTTGCACACCACAGAGGCAGCTGGAGGAGAGAACTGGCCGTTTTGTGTTGTCGTGATTTAAAACCTGTATTGTGCCAAGAAAGATGTGAATATCTGCTTTATGCACACTGCAGCATTTTGCCTTCCTCTGGACTCTGTGCTGTGGAGCAGGGACTTTGTACAGAGTTCAGAGAATCTCAAGGAAGGGATCTGAAAAAAAAAAATAAGCTTTTTCGGCTGATGTCTACTGATCTTAAGGAAAAAATCTGATCTGATATTATCTTACTGGCTGAATACATCCTTGTTCCTCAATTCAGTGCACAGACTGAGGAAGCTGTTGTTAACAGGTCTGTTTTCCTGGAAGACTTCAGTATCCACTTCAGTAAAACAGATTACTATGGATTTTATTTCAAAAAATTGAATTTCATTTCCTTTTATACCAGTCTCTCTGTGATTAACCTTCTTTGATATGTATTATGCAAAGAAGATTCTTACTGGATTTACTACATTTAATAGATCTAAAGTAGCCTTGTTAGCAAGTGAATTGTGAAAGTGGATTATCCTACCTGAAAGGAGGTTGGAGTGAGGTGGGGGTTGGTTCCTTCTCCCAAGGAACAAGCGACTGGAGAAGAGAAACCGGCCTCAAGTTGCCCCAGGGCAGGTTTAAGTTGGAGCTGAGGAACAATTCCTTCCCCTTGAGGGTTGTCCAGGGCTGTCCCAGGCTGCCCAGTGGAGTCCCCATGATTCCTGGAGGGGTTTCATAGCCCCACATGGTGCTGAGGGCCATGGGTTAGTGGTGCCCTGGCAGTGCTGGGGGAATGGTTGGACTCCATGATCTTAAAGGTCTCTTCAACCAAAATGGATCTATGGCAAGGTGCCTGTCAGTACACTGAGTCAAGAGGCATGTTAGGGCACAGACAGGACAATGCCCTGTAACCAAGATATCACAGAACAACTGATGCCCAATCTGTGAAGGGGGAGCATAACTTTTACTTTAAACCCTTTTCAGAGTGCCCTGACAGCGACCCAGAGGGAGCTGGGCCAGTTGCAGGAGCTCAGTAACCATCAGAAGAAGAGAGCTACTGAAATCTTGAACTTGCTGCTTAAGGACCTGGGAGAGATTGGAGGAATCATTGGTACTAACGACGTCAAAACAGTAAGTTGGGTGTCTTTATTACTTTCCCCTCCTGGCACCTCTTGCAATATGAAAGTACTTGAGGTGGAATCCGTGTGGCACAGCAGTCCTTCTCCCAGGAAACTGCCCTTTAAACCCTGGCTAGAGCACTGAGGAAAACACTGCAGAGCTCTTTGTCTGGGTCAGAGTTGGTCAGTGTCTGTGCGCACAATCACCGCTTTTATTCCCAGCTCAGTGTTTGGGGCCAGACTGGTGCAGCCCATCTGTGTGGGGATGCATTTATTAACGGAGGGGCACTGAGTTCCCCCCAGAACAATACACATGTAGCCCTGCTCCTTCCTTAGCTGGTGTGACCCAGGATTCCCAGGATCTGAAGAATCTTTCGTGGTGAGATTTGGTTTTCGGATACCTATGGTTTTGGTTGAAGTTTGGCCTAAAACTGTCGTGTGGCTGAAGGTGAAGAGCTCTCAAAGCCAGAGATCTGTACTGAGGGCTCTACAGGGCACCCAAGTGAAGAGATCCGCATGGAAATTGTGTTTGCTGCATTCTGGTGTTTATTACCTTTCAACAGGGGCTGGCTTCATCACAGAGCCCGAGCTTTCGTGTGTGTTTCTGAACACAGGATGCTTCAAAATCACTGATTTCCAGCAGTGGTAAATTTGTGCTAGGTAAATACATACATCCATGACAGTAGGACCAGCTTAACTTCTGTGTATTGACTGATGACCTTTATAGAGGAAAAATTGCAGAGGATCATTTTCCTCTGAAGTAAGAAGGTAAGAAGGGGAGGGGATGGGGTTGGAGCAGCAGAAACCTTGATATCTCAGAGTACCTGGAGATGGTGCAAATTTTGGCCAGCTTTGTTTTGACATCTGCCTTGTGTCTGGCTCTTGGATGTACTGATATGGTACAGGAGGTAGCTCCTCACTTTGTCACACTTCTCCTGTCATAGGTGAGCAAAATGCTGAGTCTTAGAGAAGATATTTGTAGGGTCATTATGAAATGGCACATCTCCAACGGAAGCTTTTCATGGCCTGGAAAATCTTCTCGGTGTTGTTACTGCCATCTTACCTGGCCATTTAAAACCATGTGAAAAAGAGCAACTGCTAGAACTGGACAAGAACTTAATTTTCAAGATGTACATAAACTCCTTGCACTGCTCTCCATTTTCTTGCTTTTAGTTCACTTCTCAGTTTTTGACAGATAAACTCTCCTGAACATTCAAAGCTCGAAGTGAGTGTGTGTGGCCGGAGTGCTTTGAGCTGACTCTCAGGAGTTGTTGACATCCTGCTAAAGTCCCCTTAGATCAACAGACGCTCCAGCTTGCTCTTCCTGCAGAGGACACTATCCTGGTTGTCTGACGTGGTGATGCAGATGCCAGGACCACAAGACCAGACTTTGGTAGATGTTGCAGCAGCCTCTGGTGGCCGTTGCAATAGGGACTGTAAGAGGAAATCTTTGAAAATGGAGGCAGAGGCTGCTTGATACAAATCTTTATAGTAATTGAGATGTCAGCATTTTACAGGGCAGCTGTCAGGATAAATAAAGCCAGATTGAGAAGCTTTTAGAAGAATAATTTAAATTCTGTTGGCAATTAGCATCTTCTCAAAGTGTGTCTAATTTCAGACCAGACCAAGGGTTTTGGAAGCAGTTGCATTTTTTAGGCTGTTGGGAGAAGATAGAGCACATGTTACCTTCCTCTCTGCAGTGCTGGGGAAAAAAAGCAAAGAGCAGATGAAGTTGCCACCCGTATGCTTGCTCAAGGAGAACCTTCACAGCTCCTCAGTGGGTTACAGGTATTAAGTAGTTGAAGAACAATGCTGAAGAGAAAGACATACGAATAAAAGGCACCACATTAAGCCAGGGAAGGAAATGATGTATCAACAGAATGATGACGGTATTTAGAGACGAGAGCGATTACTTCTCTCTTGCCAGGGTACCTTTCCAGACCCATGTCTGTCTTACTGACAAAGCACAGCCCTTCAAAACAAGACTTCTTTAAAGGAGTCCTTTGAAAATGCTCTTCAGCTTTTAGCAGTTTGAAAGCAGGAAAATTTTGCTGTGCTAGTGACACGAGGAGGTTTCTCCAAAATATGCTCTTGCCAAGATGTTAGAGTATTTTAGACATTGAACCACTAAACTGATGAAACACGTGGTGAGCTCAGGGCTTAATTTCTCATCTTTGAGGCTTATCGGTGAAGATTGTAAGAAATAGAGTTATATAACATGTTTAAAGGTGACCTGAAGGTCTGTGGGTGCTTCTTGAGGGCTGCTGTGCTTTCACAGAGGCTTCCCAGCTCTGGAGAAGTGTTTCACAGCAGGAAGACTGCTTTGCCTCGACTTCCCTGCGAGAACCGCTCCTTCAAGATGGCGATCTTCTGTGTGTTTAGTTAGCAGATGTGAACGGGGTGATCGAGGAGGAGTTCACCATGGCACGCCTTTACATCAGCAAGATGAAGTCTGAGGTGAAGTCTCTGGTGAACCGCAGCAAGCAGTTGGAGAGCGCCCAGATCGACTCCAACAGGAAGATGAATGCCAGCGAGAGGGAGCTTGCCGCTTGCCAGCTCCTCATTTCACAGGTACGTTTGCTCTTTCCTCGCCCCTCTGCCACCAGGTTTGGTGACTTTCTCAGCCTCCGTCTTCAGAAACTGCGTGCGCTAGGAGTGAGAGATGAGATCTGAGGGAGCAGAGCGGTGTTCCTCTTGTCTGTTTTGTTGGGTTCTCTCTCTCCTCCCATTCCTCCCCCTCAATGTTTTTCAGCCTATTCCGCGGCAAGATCGCGGCCCGCTGTAGATCCCAAAGTGTGTTCTGTGGCACAACGCTGAAAATCCTCCTCGGAGTGACTTCCTCAGCAGGAATTTGTATCTTGTACAAAGCAGCCTGAGAAAGGAAGCAGGGATTGCATGGTTCACTAGCAGAGCATTTGGTGAGGCCTGTTAGTTTGCTACCGAGAGCGCTCGGCAGCAATATATAATATATCACAGTATGGAGAACTTTACTAGACAAGATAGAAAGCCAGATGGCAGGAGGGCTTCACAGTGGGTGGCAGTTGCAAGCGGCGATGGCTTGAGAGTGGCCGACTGCTCTGCCACGCTCAACTGCTTTGAAGTGGACATGTGAAGGGGAGGAGACGATCCAGTTGATTGTATTTCGTTTGCTACCAGTTAGTCTAAGAAAACCTGGAGCAAGGATGGCCTCTTGTCCTGCAGCAGGATGTCTTTATTAAGTTCTGCTTAATGAAGCTGTAGTTGGAAGCGTGTTTCTTAATATCACGGGGAGGTTGGAGTCATAGAATCATAGAGTGGTGGTGGTGTGCTCAACATCTTGTTAATGGGCAAATGCACCTTGTCTATACAGCCACCAAGAAAAGCAAAGACAGGGCAGGAAGAGCTCGGAGAGATCAAACCTCATCCCAAAGCTGGTGGCCTGTTACTACCAAGTACTGTATCTCAGGGCTACACGGTTAGGGTGTGAGGCTGACCCATCACTGCTGCATGCCATAACAGGAGTCTTCATTTTGGGGCCAGAACATTTGGAGCCAAGCTGGGAGTTAGCCTAATTTCTTGTTAGGTTTAGGAATCTATTGGAGGACTTACTGCCCAAAGCAGGAACCCTTCCCTTCTTGGAGATCTCAGTGCCAGGAGTGTCTGAACTGGTTTAGTTCTTGCAAAGGATTACTCCTCTTAAAGTCTGATCAGCACCAAGCCAGAGGTCTCGACCCCTGTCTGCCAAGGTGAACTTTTAAGAACAGTGAGCCACAAGTGCTTATTAATATGCTGTAATAATTCCCAGACAGTATCTTGATCTTAACTCCAAAGTAGAAATTTTTTATTCCATTTTTGATTATTTTTTATTCACTATTCACTATTTTCTATTTAAACGTAAGCCTGTCTTGTTCAAAACGATGTTAACAAGAAACAAATCATCAGGATGGCTGGGGAAAGACAATCTGAGCTTCTGCAGGTTGAAGCATCCAGAAAGTCACCTCAGAAGCCCAGTGTTCAGCTGATTTGAGAGAGCTGCTGCTGTTTGTTTAACACCAACTCACGAGCTTCCCATGATGTTTGGGAATTACTACCTGCACTGTTCAGTATATGTCTTCAGCTACTAAGTGTGACTTTGAAAAATGCTGACTGTTTTGATCTGTTACCTCCCACTTTTGCTGTATTTTCTCCTAGTCATCAGCTCTGGATATGAAGAGCTTTCTATTTTTCCTCTGTTATGTAGAACAGGACCTGAATTCCTAAGTTCCAAGCTGAGGTACTCACATCTCATTGCTATTTCCCTTGTCTTTAAAGCATGAAGCAAAGATCAAGTCCCTTACAGACTACATGCAAAATATGGAGCAGAAGAGAAGGCAGCTGGAAGAGTCACAAGACTCTCTGAATGAAGAACTTGCCAAGTTACGTGCTCAAGGTACAGCACTGGGTCTTGTGGTCATCATTCTTTCACCAGCTATGTTGTAGAAATTTCAGTAACCTTAACATGATTCTGTATTTCTGCACAAGGAATCTTCTCTGACTCCAGGAGCATCAGGTGGTGACAAGATTTGTTTTGGTTTGGTTTGTTTTAACATCACCTGCATTTTTACAATCAAATTTTAATTCCATCTCCTGATCTTCTTACCCTACTCGTAAGAAATAGCCTGGTTCTGGAGGCACCATTTCCCGTTAGAAAGTGAAAGGGGATAAGGAGAACTGTGATGGGTAGGGTTATAAGGAGGCAAAGGTAGGTTGGAAAGGTGCTGGGTGGGCTGAAAACAATGGTGGCCTGTTGGAAAAATGGGTTCAGGTAGTATGGTCACAGCTTGGGTTCTGCAAACTGTAGCTGTTTCTGCCCCTCCAAAACCTTCTCCTCTGGTCCCACTGCCCCCTGCAAAGCAGGAACTGGGTTTCTTTAAGTGTCTGGATGTAGCATGTCCTGGAACTGTGCAATTAATTCTCAACTGTCTCCAACTTCAAACAGAAAAAATGCATGAAGTCAGTTTCAAGGATAAGGAGAAGGAGCATCTGACCCGGCTTCAGGATGCGGAGGAGATGAAGGTAGTATGGCATGCTGCAATTTTGGAGGGCATTTCTCAGTGAGGTTGTTCACGAAGCTGATAATTAGGGTGTACTTTTGTCTTCCTGTACACGTTGTGTGCTTTTAGAAAACACTTCCAGCCTCTGTTAGAAACCCTGACCTCATGTAATTGAGTGACCTTCTCCATGTGAAATTAGAGAACTTGCTAGTGCTGAGGTTGTTCACCAGGTGATGGAAAAAAGTGAGTTACAGGCTGAACATCCGAGGTGAGCGTGTCTTCTGAGACTGGTTTGTAAGCTGAGCCAACTTCAAAGAGTAGAGAGGTTCAGTGGACTGTGTTTGCCGAGTTGGAGATATCGGGGTTCCTCGAATCGCACGAACGGAGAACCAAAATACAAGACCCAGTATACTGCATCCATAAGGGAGAAGAGTTCTGTTCTATATGATGGAAAAATTATTGATTCACCTCTGTGACTTTAATTTTTTGCCGCTAGGACTCTGCTGAAAGTCAGTTTGCTAAGTAGTGAAGCAGGCTAATGGGGTTAATATAATTTAGGTACTAAAAAATTTGATGTGAAGTCACTTTCCCAAATAATTTGGCAAATATTCTGACTATCTCCTAGAAATAATAATGGAGTATAAACCTGTTTGCTGGTGTTTTCTTCTCCCTTTGGAATACAAAGGAATGTTACGCAGTAATGCTTGAGTTGCTTTTCTGATGGGGTTGCAAAGTGCAGAAAAGGAAGAATGCAATTTTACAGGGATAGTGACAAAGTTTTATCAGCCTCAGAACTTTTACTTCCATTATAAAACGTTAAAGTTATTAAAACAATTGCACAGTTACTCCTTATAGTTGGAAGAAAAAAACCCAAATCTTTTATTAGCAATCTAAAGAGAAGCATTGAGTTTTTCTTCTCATTTGAATTATACCTAATCCTAGAATTTAAATAACAGGACTGGGGATAAGCAATACTCAGAGGGGGGGGAAGATGTTTCAGGGTTTACTTCTGTCCCAGGTATAGCTGTACACGTATTTTCTTGGTGAATAAACAGGTGAAATAATGGAGGACTGGTTAAAACAGTGTCATTCTTGTCACTAAGACCCTGGCTTTCACCTGTGGTAGTTCTTGCAAGAAAAGGAATAGAAATTGATGTACGTCTGTTGCTAAAAACTGAATTAAATGGATGAGTAGCTGCAGTTTTGTAATGGTAGGAAGACAGACGAGACAGATTCCCTGTAATAACCTGATTTGATAAGCTTTGCTTAAATCCAGCCAGATGAGTTGATGTCGCTGACAGGTAAGAAGGAAGCTGAGCTGTGTGTTCCTTGCTTTCTGTTTCACGCGTGGCTGTTTTTCACACTCTGCAGAAGGCCCTGGAGCAGCAGATGGAGAGTCACAGGGAAGCCCACCAGAAGCAGCTGTCCAGGCTGAGGGATGAAATTGAAGAGAAGCAGAAAATAATCGATGAAATCAGAGAGTACGTTCACTTGTTCCATCACTTGCTCTGGGCCTGTCCTGTGCCAGTGTAGGGAAGTTTGGGGGTTGGTTTTGTTACTTTTAATTGTTGTCTGTATATTTGGGTGTCTTAAAGTAGTCTCCTTACATGCAACAGCCAGCCCTCTAATTATTTTGCATGGTGGATTGTAGTGCCTAGTTCCTTATTATGGAGCTTTAACCAGTCCATAAAATTATAGAGAGGAAAAAGAAAGAATAATGTTACACCTGCAGCTCAGTAGGTAAGAGAAGCTTGGAAGAGAACAGACTTAAAAAGATAAAGGTTTTGAGGGCCTCATACAGCAACTAGTCCTGCCACGGGCTTTTTGAGAATCTGGGTGATTGGAATGTCTCCTGTTTTCACACCCTGAATATTTCTTCCTGACACAGCAACGTAACTCGGTTAGTCAGATATTCCAACAGTTGAAAACCCGAGTTCTTTGCTTCTGTATTCTTCTTTTGGTCAGTGTTCACAAAATCTAGGCAACCCAGATGTAGTGTTCATTCTTTCATCATGTGGGTTGTGTGGCCAAATAATAGAGAAATGAGAAGCATGAGGAAACAGGACAGAAAGACACAGTTTGTGTCCTTTAAGATGAAGGAAGCAAGCCACTGAATTTAATTTCCCAATGTTTTCAAATATTGTTCTTCAAACTCTTTATGCTTGATTTCAGATTTTTTCAGTAGATAGTTACAGTTTTATTCTCTCTCTCTAACCCCAGTTTCTTTATGGAGATTTACCCCCCTCTTTGTTTAGGGGGTTCAGGACTGAGCTGTACTGACTTTTCCTTACTTGTTCTAGTATGAATCAGAAGCTGCAGCTGGAACAAGAAAAACTGAGTGCTGATTATGACAAATTAAAAATTGAGGACCAGGAAAGAGAAATGAAACTGGAAAAACTCATGTAAGTCGACAGTATTCTCATCTGGTGTCCTTGAATGTAGGGTCTCTTGATGTGTCCACAGGAAACGTGCCAGTGAGAGGCATCTGTGTTGAAATAGTCACACCAAAAATATCATTTCAGTAACAAAAGCAACATGCAGTATCAATAAGTGATTACCAGTTGCTCCATATTTTTATATCATAGACTTTTTAATAGTGGGTTTGATACTTGTCAAAAGAGATTTATTTTTTTTTTTAGAGCTCAGATTTTATAAAACATCAGAGCAAGTGTTTAATGCCCTGTTCCTTAATGCACAGAAAAAACCCAAAGAAGTTGAGGGCTTTGGGTGGGGTTTTTGTTTTTCGTTTTGGGGTTTTTTTTAAGTGACAAATCAGATGGCTGAGTAAAAGCCTTCCCTGAAAATGAGAGAGAAAAATTTCACGTGTGGACACAAGAAATGGAGATGGTGGCTCAGCCTATTAAGGACAGTCGAAGGCATCTTTACAGATGCAGAGATGTACAATTTGCTCACATCTGCAGATGTTCTACTCAAACTGAATGCTGATTGATTCTCTTCTGCTTTATGTGATGTCAGCTTTTTTGATTTGTGTTTGATGTTGTGATCTTTCTAGACTGCTTAATGATAAAAGAGAACAAGCGAGAGAAGACCTTAAGGGGCTGGAGGAAACAGTGGTATGTCTGAATTACACTTTGTTGAGCTTTTTCCTCTAGGTCTTCATGTATCCCTGCTTATGGGAGGAGTTTGGAACTAGATGATCTTTAAGGTCCCTTCCAACCCAATCCATTCTATGATTCCACGAGGCAGCTGAAATCAGAGGCAGGCAGTACAATACCATCAGCTTACAGGAACCCAGATGATTTTATTTTTTTTTTAAGTTTTTGAATAAACATCTTTGAACTGTCTTCCATTAAAATTGTATTCACGTTTTAATGGTTACTGCAGCAGGAATTAAAAATCAAGCATAGCAAATTGCAGGAAAACATGAGCCATCAAAGGCTCATCCCTCCCCATTGGTATGGGGAGGCATCAGGTTCCGTGGGCGCTGCGTGTTGTTTGGATGATTACTTTGAGAAGGAAGGAATGAACAACAGTTTTGGTGGGACCACAGTTGCTGCTTTTCTTTGACTTGTTCTTCCCAGTGCTGGGCTGGTGAGGAAGCAAAAGAAGGGGTTCCGTGGAAGGGAGTTGTGGGGTGGTGGTCTGGAGGTGTCTGCCCTGCCGCTGTGTTTGACATGGTGCCTCTTCTGGGTACCACATCACTGCTGCTTGGAATGTAGTCCATGAAGGAAGCTTCTCCTGTTTGGATTCTAGTCTCTTTTGCCTTTTTCTTCGCAATCAGAGAATCCTTTTGGTTGGAAGTGACCTTTAAGATCAAGTCCAACCATTAACCCAGCGCTATTGAGAGATAAAGGTAAAAAATTCCAGTTCAAAAGCTTGTGTAGTGGTGGTGTAACTTATTGAGGGATTCATTTAAATTCCAGTCTGTGAGTAGATAAGCATAAAATGGAAAAGCTCAGGTTGCTCTTAAACCATTTTTGGGAAGACTATTCTCTTCCTCTTGGCTTTGGTGCAGTGCGTGGGGTCGGGGTGAACAGCTTAGTCACAGAGTTTCCTTGCCAGCACATGGATTAGTGCTTCCCTCCTTCTGGGAGTAGGTGCAGGGTCGTCGCTTGTGTCACACCTTCTGTCTGGAAAAAGGTGATTATTTCACTGAGCCTGAGAAGTTGATGCGTATAAAAAAAGACCTGGGGAAGCCTGGATTTTGGCCAAAACTTAAAAAGCACTTAAACATCTTAAGTGCCTGTAAGTAAGCACTTGGAGTGAGCCAATGCGTTTGCTGGAGGGGGAATCCAGGGCTCTTTCACGTCGCTGTCATCTGTGTGACCGTGGCCCGTTTGTGGGACTTCAGCTGTCTGCTGGTGTCACCCCACGCGTTTTCAGAAGTACCTTTGGTGTGGTGAACACTTTGGGAGGTTCAGAAGCCCTTCTGAACACCGGCGCGTGCACCTCCGTCACTACATCACCGTAAAGTCACGTTATCGACAGAAAGCTGAGGAGAATTTTCACACCAGAGTATCCCTGTCTAACCAGTTTGTGCTTTTTTGGTTTTTTTTTTTTAATTGTTATTTTGTTTCCAGGCAAGAGAACTTCAGACTCTTCACAACCTGCGCAAATTGTTTGTCCAGGATCTTACCACCCGGGTTAAAAAAGTAAGACTACACATTTATTTTTATTTTTTTTTAAACCAAAGTCTTCTCTTTTTTGTGAGATTCTCGTGATTCACTGGAAGCCTTTAGTGTGTGTTGATACGAGATGGGTTATTGTCTTTCATATAACTTGCACTGAATTCTCTGGCTCTTTCTTTCCATGGGCTTGTGACTAGTCAACCTTCTCCTGGCAGAATTAGTGCTTGGCAGAAATTAATGTGTTTCTAACTCTTGAAGGAGAGTCAGAAGCTGTGTAGTCACAGCCTTTGCAACGCTTCTCAGTCTTTTAGAGTAGTTTGGGAGAAGAGTTTTTACACTTTTTTTCTTTTTTAAAGGTTGAAACCCCATCTTACATACAAATATCTCCCAGGAGTGGAAAACAGAGGGGGGGACAAGGGGTTTTGTCCACCAAAATCTATGATTTTTCCTATTCAGGATCCCCCCACTCCATAATTGTTTAGTAAGAATAATTTATTTTTTTTGTATGGTGGGAAATGTGACTCTTACTTGAACAAGTAAAATAAATTCCCTTTAATTTGGGATTCTGGAAGACTTCTGTCGTTGGGATGCTTAAATTCCCCAAAGACCTGAGTTTCCTCTCGAGTTTCTGCCTGGCTTTGCTGAATGCTGCAATCTTTGTGCAGAGCGTTGAACTTGACAGCGATGATGGCGGTGGAAGTGCTGCGCAGAAGCAGAAAATTTCCTTTCTTGAGAACAACCTGGAACAGCTTACAAAAGTTCACAAACAGGTAAGGGCTCTGCTGCCTTCCTTCCCTCCTTCCCTGGGCCTGTTGGATTAAGAAGAGGCCATGAAGATGATCTAAGGGCTGGAACCCCTCTGCTGGGAGGCCAGGCTGAAAGAGTTGGGGTTGTCCAGCCTGGAGAAGAAAAGGCTCTGGGGAGACCTTCTGGTGGCCTTTTAGTACTCCAAGGGGACTATCAGAGAGCTGGGGAGGGATTTTTGACAAGGGCTTGTAGTGACAGGATGAGGGGTGATGGCTTCAAACTGGAAGAGGGGAGATTGAGATTAGAAATTAGGAAGATGTTCTTCACTCTGAAGGTGGTGAGACCCTGGCCCAGGTTGCCCAGAGAAGCTGTGGATGCTCCATCCCTGGTAGTGTTTAAGACCTGGTTGGATGGAGCTTGGAGCAACTTGGTCTAATGGGAGGTGTCCCTGCCTATGGTAGAGGGGTTGGTATGAAATGATCTTTCAAGTCCCTTCCAACTCAAACCCTTATATGACTCTATGCTTCCCTCTGTCCCTCTGTCCTTCCTTCTATCCTTCCAAAAAAATACACTTTTTATGTTTAAAAGGATAATTTTTGAAGGTAGCACATACTGTCTGAGGAAATGGTGCCTGTAGTTCTCAACTAAGATCCTTGGCATTAGGAGTTGGTGTCAGAGCTGCTCCTCCCACTACCCGTACTTCTTTTGAACACGTTAAATAAACAGTATTTGTTGCTTTGAAAAGAAACTCCAGCAATTTTGGCAAGACTAATTGTCACTGCATTGCTATAATGAATGAAAACCAGAATAAAGTGAGGGGTTTATTACCTTGTGTGCTAATAGCTGGTTTCTAGATGGATCATGTAGCCCCAGGTTTGACTCCTGGCCTAAGGTTGCTTAATGGCACCCATGGAGGTGACTTGAGTGGAGTCAAACAGCAGCAAGAAACAGGGGGTTTCTGTGCAGCTTAGGGGCTGGTGCCTCCCTGGGATGCTGAGGTTGGTCATTTCTGGGCATGTCCAGCTCTGTCTCCTTCCTTTTTCATGGAGTTCCCTTTTCCTTTGGAATTCTGCTGCTCAGAGGGACAAGGGCTGCAGAGAGCCCTTCACCGTAGGTACCCACCGTGCAAATGGGGCATGGAGGGGACGTGTAGTAGGCAACTATTTTGGGTACACATCAAGGAAAGAGGCCTACCCCCTGCTTACTGGAAGTGTGTCTGTATCAGTGGTGTGTGTACATCTCCAGGAAGAACTTTGTTAGATAAAACTGGATTCCTTCTGCCAATAATGCTTCCACCCTCCTCAGATGTCGGTGTTTCTGAGCTGCGTCCCACTCGTCAGGTGTGGAGCACAAACCAGGTTCTGATTTTGTTTTTGAATAGTGCCATAACAATCTCCAGGGCAGTTTGCTGAGAGTGTTATTAGTCAGACACAGTGCTCACCAACATTTGTTGTATTTGTTCCTGTTGAAGTGCCAAAAAACCAGACAGTGCCGGACCGTGACAAGTGTCCGCTAAGGTTCAGTGTTTTGCGATTCCCGAGGAACCAGATGGTTTAAAGACCTAGTTTCTAAATGTGGAAACTGGGACGTGGTTTTTTTTTTCTTTTTTTTTTCCTTTTGCTGTTTTGCCTTCTTTGCACTCAGTTCACACATCTGCTGCATTTTCAGATAGGGATTTTTATAGCTCTCATGAGCGTGTATTTACTCGAAACCAACTAGGAGTCCACGCCTCATAAAAAACTTGGAGGGGAAAATGACATTGGACTTGATAAGAAACTTGGAGGGGAAAATGACATTGGACTTGATAAGAAACTTAGAGGGGAAAATGACATTGGACTTGATAAGAAATTTAGAGGGGAAAATGACATTGGACTTGACCTGAATGTGGTATCATCCTGCTCTTATTTCATATCGTGACTGTTTTGTAGAACAAGGGTTCAACACTTGCAGAAAAAGCACGTTGTGACAATTCTTTTTTTTAAGCTTTGTGGTTTTCTTCTGTGTAAACCAATCTGATTGTCAAACGACACGTGAGTGTTAGTACGTGCTGTTGCTTGACTGTATTAATTATGATTAGTTAATAATGTGGTAGCTAAGAAAAGGGAGAATCGCTCCTTTGGAACAGTTTTCTGTTGACTTCTAGTAGTGGTATAATCTGTTCAGTAGAAATTGTACTGGATTTGCAAACTGTTTGCATAATTTTTTTATTTATGAAAAAAAAAAATAAATCAATCCTCTCTCTTGGCTGTTGCTGCCTGGCATGTTAGATGATATTTTGCTAATTGTTAGGCCTTGCTCGGGTTTGTATTTAATTCAGAGTTGCTTCATCCTGGAGCCCTCACCCTTCAAAAACCACATCTCTCCAGTTTTGTTGGAACGGAATAAGCTTCCTCACAGGCTATTTGTGCAATTTCTTCTCTCGCAGTTGGTACGTGATAATGCAGATCTTCGTTGTGAGCTTCCTAAGCTGGAGAAACGACTTCGAGCTACGGCAGAGAGAGTTAAGGCCCTGGAGAGCGCACTGAAGGAGGCCAAGGAGAACGCCATGCGAGACCGCAAACGCTACCAGCAGGAGGTAGATCGCATTAAGGAGGCTGTGAGAGCCAAGAACATGGCACGGAGAGCACACTCTGCTCAAATTGGTAAGGACATAGAGCTAAAGGGGTTGGCTCACGTGCTTCATGGTTGGTCTGTTTGCTCGTGTTTAAATAGAGCTTTGAAAGCAGCAGTCTGGGGCGAACCACGGGGTCTGCTTCTCCTCTGCTGCACAGGAATCTTCAAAGGCTTCACTTTTTAATAGAATCTGCCCCGCCTAAAGTTTAAAGAGCCTCTGCTGTTTAACTCCGTAAATAAATGGCATAATGGGGCTTGTGTGCCCCGCTAGTGACCTGAAAACTTGTCTCTTTAAATTAGTCTCTCACTTTCTTCCTCCTCCCCCATGTACTCACTTTCTGCTTTCATTCTTTTCCTTGCCTTTCTGGACCTTGTCCCTTCCTTTCTTTTTCCCTGATTATTCCTCCTTGTGATTTAATTTGAACTGTGTAGAGTCAGAAATCTTCCTCTGTAATTCAGATTCTTGATCGGTCTTGGTGGAGCAAACGGAACGTGTGCGCGCAGTCAAATGGTGTTTAAGAGGGGGCAGTTTTTGAAATGATTTGTTGGAATAGCTAAAGTAGAAAGATGATGTCGTGGATGGCGACGGTTAAAGCTGGCATCTTGAAGCCTGAGAGAGAGAATTGGGCAGCACACAGCTTTTCCTGCTACCTCCTGTAAAAAGCCATTGATGGCTTTGGATGTAGGAAACACATCACTGCCCACCGAGCGGGTCCTGATTTTCCTCTGTTGTGCAGACAGCCCATAATCTTTGCAAAGATGAGGGGCGTGCATGGGATGGTTTTGTCCCAGAAACCCAGCGGGGTTTGTACTAGAGGAGAAGGTGAGGTAGAAAACCTCGTGTGAAAGCTAAAACGTCTTGTTTGGTTTCCTACTTTTACTCTGCAGCCAAGCCCATCCGCCCTGGTCATTACCCAGCGTCTTCTCCAACGGCCGTTCACGCCATCCGAGGGGGAGGGATGACAAACTCCAGCTACTATCACACCACCAAATAGATGAGAAGTAAGACCAAAGTAACTTCCTCCTTTGTTCTTTCACTGATCACCCAGTTTTCTAATATTTCAGTCTCGCTTTTCCAAGACCCACAGTATTTTACTTTTTTCCCCCCTAGTTTTAGGAGCCGTTTGCTGGTAATTGAACCATTTTAGTTTATAAAGTAATTTAAGTGCCTTGTTAGACTGCTTTGCAAGCTGCTGATCAGAGTTTTTCTTTTAATGACTTATCACTTAAAACTTTCTTAATAAACTAAAATGCTCTGGTAAATCTGTACCGAAATTCACACGTAGAGGTGTGAAAGCCATGTAGCAAAAATAGAGTTCTAGAGGTTCCTTCTGCCAATATAAGTTTCTGCTTTCTGTATGTAACATGAATATGATTCCGTGTTGTGATATTCCAGCCTGGGACAGGGGTAGAGCAGCCACACATTTGGCAAACTTTCCTTTTGTTTCTTTTGCTTTGCACTCTTATTCAGCTCTCTTCAAAAAAGAAAAAAAAAAAAAAGAAAAAGTAAATATTTTACTTTAGTTGCAAAGGCTTGAGGGTTTCTCCTAAGCGAAAAAACCTCATCCTGGAAAGATGAGCAGTGTAGTCCCTTGAGACTGCTTCATGTACCCTACTCTCCCATTTATTTCTTTAAATGTTCATTATTCCTGAGGTATTTTTATATCTGCTATTATTTTAGATGATAACTTTATATCACAGACATACTAAAAGCTGGACAGTAACGAGTGGCTGTGAAAAGCAGCCAGTGGAGTGCTAAGCTGTCCCTCCAAGTTTGGCTTTTTTCCATCCTCGAGGATTAATTTTGTCTTATGACTCTCTTCTAATAGTATGTGGTTTCCTTTAGGCACTCGGCATTCCTGGGTGGGTTTTTTTTTCCCCTTTTTTTCTCTTTGGAGAATGTTTCATGTCATGCATGCATGCAAACCATCCATCACGTCACACTCAAGCTGTTATTGTGTTGTGTGGATTGTTTGAGTTCATTGTGTTTTCCGTGAGCCCTGTAGCTTCAAGCAACATATTTTCACTGCAGATGAATGAAGACAAGGCTTTGCTGGATGGGTTTTGGGTGTTAGTTCATCCTGAACTGAAATTGGCTTTTCCATCTCATAAGCGAGGTAGCCTCTGTCCGTCTACTTCGTTACAATCCCACCTCTGCGAAAGAGCAAAGGGGAGAGAAGGGGATACAGAGGCATGTCAAATATTTCCAAACATTTAACATAACAGCTGCTTTCTGGGGAAAAAAAACCTGCTGCCTGCCTAAAAAAGCTGCTACCTGTTGGATGGATCCGATCTGAGCAATCTGCTCATCTGCAGATGTCCCTACTCAATGCAGGACCTTGAAAGGTCCCTTCCCATCCAACCCAGTCTGTGATTCTACAGTTCTAAACTGGGTGGGTCTTTAATATACCATCTGCTATGAAATGAAGCGGCAGACTCAAAACAGGCCACACGTGAGGTATAACCACACGTCAAGTCAACAACTGCAGATTAATAACAGTTGTTCACAAAATAAATACACTTAAAACTAGGCGTGTATATAACAGGATGGGACTTTGGAAGTCACTAAGAAGCAGCCAGAAGGGCTAGAATACCTCTCAGAGGTTGTAGCCACTGAGGTTTAGATTCGAGAGCAGTAAAGGATGATTCAGACCACACCTGGAACGCGTTGCGGAGGAGCTCATGCACAATGGGGGTAGAGGAGAAGGTGGAAGATCTTAGCAGAAACTGGGGTAAACGTACGGATTTATGGTTTCTGAAAAAAATATTAGGGAAAAAAATAATAATGTGGGAACCAAATGGAAGCCTGACGGGTTGGAACGAAGCCATGTAAAAAACGTGTGGGTTTTTTTCTCCATTGACAACAGTGCTCCTGTATGGATTTTATCCGTCTGCTTTCCCTCTTGCTCGAGCTGGGGTCTGAACACCAGGCTCTGGTCAGGTATCACCTGTGCTATGTAAGGCAGCAGTTTGAAATGTCATGGGAGCTGGACTCCATGCTCCTTATGGCTTCCTTCCAACTCAAGCTATTCTGATTGCTACTACAAAGAACCGTATTTTAGGCTTTATAATTGGGTTTTAAACTCAATCGAGTTTGAGATTTTTTTGCACACGTCTAGAAAGATGCCTTGAAGATGGAGTAAACTAAGGGCGGGCAGTGATTAGAGAAAGCCAGTTCTCACCCATTTTTGTCCTTCGGTTAAGAAGATTATTGACAAATTGCAACTATTTGGCTGCCAAATGATCTTGGGAATACCAGAATAATCTGAGTTTTGAGCCTGTTGGATGAAAGCCTGAGTAAGAGTGTTAGCAAAAGTACAACTTGTGCAGGGAAACTTTTATACAGATTGTTTTCCTGACACCACTGAGACGTTTCTATGCTCTGTAGAACTACACCATGCTTTGAAATGGGGCAGTTCTACACTGCTGGGATTAGAACAGAACTTTCTTTCCTCTTCATTGAACAGCAAGGAAATGAAGGTGGGGTTTCTATATAAATGTTTGCTCTCAAATAACATACCCCATCTCAGGAATGAAAATCTTACACCAGGATGAAAGGCAATTTATCTTAGGTTCATTCATCATTCACGGTAAAGATAATAGACTCTTCTTGCTGTTAGACTGGTCAGTGATTATGATGTATTATCCCAGCAGCCTACCCCTCAGTAACAGCCAGTACTGCTTTTGTTGGGTTTATGAAGTTCATTGCTGACATTTCTTCCGCAGAGCTGAGCGAGCCTGTGAGGCTCATCAGGCCAAAGCTCAGACTTTGCCCAGTTTGGGCCGCGTCGCCGATATATCATAATGTAAAGAGATGATTTCCACCCCAGAAAGCACAGTGTCTGATGAATAAGAGCAGCAGATGGAAGAGAGAGAAATGTGGGCGCTAATAAAACGTGGTCCTGAAATTTCAAGTTGCCTGGCTGAAGCAGGAGGCTCGGGAGGCTGAGGAGTGTCTGCAAATCTCAAAGAGAGAACTCCTTGCTCTGTCTGCATTGCAGATGGTTTTGAAACTGGTTGACTACAGAGCTTAGTTGTATATTGTTGTATTTAAAGCTCTGTGTGGGTATAGTTTCTGAATGTAACTAAACACAGTGTAGGTTTCAAAAAAAAATTAAAATTCAGGTTTTTCAAATAATACCTGGATTTAAAAAAAGCAAAAAACTTCATTATTTGTTTTGTAATTGTTTTCTGCCCCTCACTCCCAGAAGGACATTGAGGGGCTGGAGCGTGGCCAGAGAAGGGCAACAGAGCTGGGGAAGGGTCTAGA
>WTSP01002943.1:0-36690 GCA_025331215.1 Actenoides lindsayi
AGCGAAAATCTCTTGTTCCTGAAGGCTGGTACAAGATCTTTAAGAGGATCCAAAGGCTTTGCATCCTGGTTGATAGGTCCCGCATTTTGGTTCTGAAGTGATTCAGGCTGGAGATTGCTTCCCGGGTCATTGAATCACCCACTACTCTTCTCAAAGCAAATGAGACTATTGAGATGTTTCTAAGCAGCTTCTCAAATACTGACTCACTATGACCTTACTTTCATACTGAACTCTGCTGAGATCTCTCATAATGTGGGAGTGCTGCTGACATTTATTGCCCACATACTTGTGTTACCAAGGTCCCAGGATCAATGGGGCAGCAATCTGAGCTTTTTCATCACTGTGGTAATGTTTTTGTGGATTAATAAGACTTTTTTTTAATATAAAATGAGGGTTCTAACAGAGGTTTTCTGTCAGACTGGCCCTCCAGCAGATAGTCCTCAGAGCAATGGAATATAGTGGTGTCTGAAGCCAGCAAAGATGTGTAACACACATCCCACTTCCCAGGAATTGTGTGTGCCATAGGTGGGCACAGCGCATGGCACAGGAAAAACTGCCAGACATGCCTGAGTCTCCATATGAAAATCTGAGTGACATGTCTCACACTGTAATTGTGTGAAGCAACTGTCTAGACCAAGAGCGCAAAACAACATACATGCTGGAACAGAACCTCAGGGGAGTCTTTTTGTCTCATTTTAACTTAAAAGTTGGAAGGATGCTGTCTGCAGGCATGTGTACTTTCACATTGCTTCAATTTCAGTTCTAGCTACACTTGCAGGAACTCATTTTCTGACATATTTTGTTCCTAGCACAATTTCCAAACCCATGAAAAGCCACTAGCAAGAGAACAATGAAAGCCTTCTCTTTTCTGTTACTACTATCACCACTAGAAAGGAATTAGACCCTAAATGTGAAGTACTGTCTTAATTCATTTTACTGAACCATATTAATTTTCCTTGAGCCCTACAGAGGTACTTCCTCTGCAGTTGTGCTTTGCATCAGTTTTCAAATTTCAGCCTTTGGTGGAACGTGGAGAAAATTACTGCAGGAAAGTAATAATACAACTATTACTGCTTTCATATTTAAGCAACTCGTGTCATTTTTGATTGGTTTATTAAATCAGTTGGACAACAGTAAGACCTGATAATTTTCACTCTCAAATATTAAGGTTTAACAAGGTTCAAATTAATTTTAAAAATCCTTCAAATTAAAAATGTTTGTATGACTAATACAAGCAAAATACATTTGTCAGCTCTAGTAAGTAAATGGTTTGATTATATTTCCGTCAATTCCTTGTAGAACTGAGAACTGCTTTTTGAAAATGGATTTTTTTTTCCACTGATAAAATAACTTTTATTCTTTTATATGTTTTAAGTTAATTTAAGAGACTAGGAGAAAGATGGAGTTTTGCATTGTTTTGTTAGAACAGTCAAATGCAATCAATCATAAGTACTTTTGTAGCAAAATCCATTCTGATTAATTAAGAAAATGACTTCTCAACTGGCAAGTGCACAGGACACAATATCCATGTAAGTGCAGCCTTCTGATTCATTCCTGAGCTAAAGAGCAAACCCTGAGGTATGAAACTATTGTGTAAGCGAGCCAGTGCTGCAGCAATAATGTACCACCATCTATGGCAGTGAGATGTTGTTTTCTCTGCATGTTGACTGACATGACACAGGTGGTGGCAGTTTTAATACCCAGAATCAGATGAATCCTTGTCCTGAGTCCATCTCCACCGGTGCTGGAACCAGATGGAAGCTTATCTGCTGGTGAAGCCAAGCAGAGCAATTGGTGTAGAGCAGGAACAGGCTGATGGCAATGTGTCATGCTATTACCCTCATGCCAGGAGATGATTAAGGTAGTAAAATGTGACCTTCTCCATTAATCATTAGCAAAAAGATTGTACTGCAGAGATCCTTTTAGTGGAGCTTGGACTGTATTTTAGCTGTTCTGTTTTTCTGCTGCCTGATGGACACTATGCAGCGATATGTTTCCTCCTAACACTGACCAGCTGTCAGCTTTTTGGATATCTCCATTTGTTCTGTTAGATAGTGTTTAGCAAGTACACGAGTTAAATCTGGTTTTAGGCCTCAGTTTTTCTCACAAACCAGTTCACACCAGAAATCAGACAGGAGCTTAGTTTACTCACCTACCTATGGATCCCTGTGGTTCAAGGGCATCATTGGCAGAAAGTGATGACTCTCTATTTAAAATTTCTTTTTCCAGTCAGGTATTTCATGTATTTGAGGAAAAATAAAATTAATTAGCTGTGTTAGATCCCTCTGACATCATCACTCCAAGCTTTCAATAAACCTAGAAGCAAGATTGCCTCTGAAGCTTTCACACTGTATATTTGAATCATCTTTCCTCCTAACAGCAGATGTTTACTTCAAGTGAATGATAAAGCATTCTGTTGTGAGTACTTGGAAAATGCTATTTTCTTGGCTTGATTGTTCAAATATTTCTCTCAAATGATTTTCAAATGTATACCATAGAATTTCCATGTTGCTCTGCATTAATTATGCATTTATTTTAACAAGAAAATTATAGCGTTCATTTATGTCATATGGCCATTCCAAAGAAAGAAAGTTTTCAATTTAGTGTTCACCTCTTCCTGAAAAGTATAGGTGATATTCGATATTAGCTACATCTGCAGATTTAGTAAGATGTCTCCAAAGAGCTCATAAATAGGAAGAAGTTAATTATCTCAGTCTTCTACTGTATCTTTTTTTCATGTTTGAAGATTATTCTGAAGCAGAACCTCATATGCCAACATCCACATAGTCAGCGATCAAGGCTTTGAGTTCCTGGTGCTGGATAATGACAGAAACTGGGTTTTCAGGAAGGGCTAATAGCTAGGCGTAGTTGCCCTCAGGGAAAATATTTTCTCAAATACTTTCCTGTGAATTCAAACAGTTTGAAGGGATCAAGAGAGAAGGAAAAATGGGTACAATAGAGGTTTAGTCATACTACTTTGTAACACCAAGAGCTGCTGGTTGTTCTAAATAGACATTCCCTTCACTGTAGCATTTGAAAGGCACAATAACCACCTATGGAAGGACATCTTATAAAGTATTGCTAGTCTGTGACAGCCAAACTGAGATATCTTTTTTAAAGAAGGCAGGTGGTCTTCCTCCAGTCCCTTTGGGTGTCCCAGACTTGTCCAAATAAACTGGCAGCTAGTGAAATAAAATAATTTTCTGGGGAAAAAGAATTTACATCTGTGTGACAGGCTTTATCTGAGTGTTTTAACCATCTATTGGCTATGGAGCCTGAGTAGAGCAGATCAAGTGTAATATCCAGCAAGGATATTAAGTGTAAGTGGATAATACAGAGAGAGGCTTGACATTGTTCACACAGGGAATTGGTGGGTAGCACTTCCCAGAGGAAAGAGCTATTGGATTAATCACTAAAAGGGTACAACACAACCGCTGCAGCCTTGCAGAAGCTGGCATTGGCACCAACCATGTCACTGGAAACCTCAGACTGCAAATGGAGTAGAAGCACTGTGCGATGATGGATTTATTCTAATTTAACCAAGTTTCTACAGAGCTCCTTCACATAAAACGTATTTACTGTGTACTCTGTTTCAAGACTACACTTTGTCCCTAATTAAGAAGGTAAATCATAAAACCTAGTTATTAAATCAGTATTTCATGTAAGCAAGTATTACATTGGGTAAACATTTATCACTTAAGATGTTCCTGTCAGAACGAGTCTGAAATTCTATGGCCTAATAGGTAAATCTTAATTAAAATAGTTTTTAGTTTTTCTTTCAGATGCATATATATCCTCTCTGCAGATATTACAAGACTAAGCAGATACTGCTATATTTTAATTGTTTATAGGCAATTAATTTAGTTTGCTATAGACTAGATGCTGTAACAGCTTAAAGCAACAGCACAGGGAAATCTAAATGCAATTATAAAGGAAGTAGGCCGTCACTCTGTTGGGTGTGGACTGCATTAGGAAAGATCTGTAAGTTGAGGAATTGTCAATTCTATACATACAGGGTCCGTTCAGTCAACTATAAATCTTAGAAAGTACAGTATTTTGCTCTCTTCTATTCTTAGGCTTTGTTTCTATTCCCTACAGTGCCAAGAGGATAGAAAACAAGGTGAGGGAAACTGGCAGGGTTTGATTATATTTGTGTTATCAGTGTGTTAGGTAAGAGTTCAAGTAGGAGAAATCATGCTGTATTTTTAAATTGTGATTTGTCATTTAAAAATGGAAATGTTTTAGCATGAGAAATATATCTCATCTCCATTCAATAAGCACTTTTGAATATTTCTAAGCTTCAGCACAGCCTTATTCTGATGCATTCTTCCTTTGAGCTCCAATGGTTCTGATGAGTTTTTTTAAAAATTAAATTGAAAACTTACCTCAGTACAAATATTCTGAATTCAACCTCATTCTTTATAAACACTAATCCTGAAAGAGCCTGTTCTCCTTCCTTTTCATGTCCTCTTTTATTCTGTCTAAACACTGTGGAGTCTAGAGCAGCTTATTCCTAAGACTTCTTGGTATGATGTGGTCAGTCCCTGGTGAAACCAAAATATTGGTACACCACCAGTGCCCACTCCCAATACCTTTTTGCACAGAAATGCAACTGTAAATATTTTGAGGTTTCAGCCCTTTTCGGTGTGTACACAGCATCTGACTCACCGGCTGCTGCACAGTGCCTGTGTTTGCTGTTGTGTGTCAGTGCAAGAGAAGAAAGCAGATGATACCGTTATTAGGCAAAATCACTTCCACCCACCGTACTGACTCACCAGCACATCACCGAACAGAATTTACATCAGTTTCAAAATATATCTCTGTTCTCCATTCCCATCTCAGCAGATTATTTATTTCTTCCTTCCACTCCTTCTCTGAATGACGACAACAAGGCTACGCACTTTCCTCTGGGAAGCAGAGTGGGGCTGGTGGCTGCGTCTGGCCGGTTCAGCTCAGTTAGCCAGAAGCAATAGTCTTTCACTTATGGACAGAGCAGAAATGCTGTGTTGCAAGGGCTGCATGTTCCCTCTCTGTTGAATGACCAAGCCCTTTTCCTATGATGAAGGTTTTCCTCTCCAGCTAAGATTTTTTTGCTCTATTAGGAGCAGGCCCATTCATTTGCATCTTAAAGACTTGTATCATATTGCATATGTGGTACCTAAAGATGAGTATCTGTGAATTAACATCAGGTAGTGCTGAACTCCACTTGCCATGATGTGACAGTATGTAAACGATGACAAATCAAGGAATGCTTAATTTATGACAGACTAATTTGCCTCACTTTAAATTTGCTACTGCTTTTAACATCTTAGGTCAAGCAAACTGTAGTGGGAAATTGGTCTATGCAGGCACATACAATGTGCCTCATTTCTCAAACCTGCAGAAAGAAAATATTCCAGCCCTTATGTTGCTGATAAAGTAAATATACACACATTGTATGGGATGCCGTGCTGTTAGCAAAAAGGTCTGTCAAGAAGAAGAATTATCCTTTGAAGGAGCCCGACTGCTTTCGAGGAGGCACGTGCATGTGGTGCTGAGGGAGCATTGCCCTCCACAGCAGCTGTCCCCTGGTGCACAGGGACCCCAGAGATCTCTGGCTATGGTTCTGATGTCTGGCTCAGTCTGAAGGCCCAAACCTAAAGAAAAGCCATTCCAAAGAATCTTCACTCATCTGCTCTGTATTCTGGACCATGTATACTGAAATATGATAGTTGATAAATATCTATCTCTTCCAACATTTTCCACAATTCTTTTTTAGACAATCTTCATGCACCACATTTCCTTGAACGTACCCATGCTCATGCCAGCTTTTAACTGTCACAAAGTTTTTCTTCATCTTCTTCAGTAACTTTTCATGCCTTCAGTTCTACATAAAACAATACATCTTTTTAAAAATAGCATTTGCCTGTGAGAAATGATACAGTAAAGGGAGGAGGAACTCATGCATGGCCACAGTGTTAGTCACAATTGTAAAGACTTTGAGGCCTATTTTTAAACACGAGGGTATGAGCACTTCCTGTTGGTCAGTTGTATACCATTCTGTGTCTGCAGCTTGGCTACAGCCCTGTTATCACTAATGCCAGTGCAAATCAGAGAATGGAAGAAGGCTGAGGACATCACATGGCATCAGTATGTGTCTTCATCTGCCTTGAGGAAAGAGAAAGATGGGAATAAAGAAGAGAGGCCAGAGAACAAGAGCTATCATCCCAGTATACTTACAGAAAATGTATCTCAGCCATGATTGTGAGATTACTCTGAGTACAGTGAGGAGACAGAGATTAAATAGTTATTTTAGTGAAAAATCAGCTTTCTCCAGACATCACCTAACACAGGCAAAGTGCTCATTCATGCCAAGAACATTGCCTGAATTTCGTATTTACTCAGCTGCTGTTTCCAGAAGGAGCTGTGTTACAGACCAAAGCATAGCCGGAGGGCGTTGCCTCATCTGGCCATTGAGTCTATGCGCAACATCACTTCAGCTTGAAGGCGATTTATTTGCAGTTTCACTCTGCACCTGGGACCATCACTGTGTGCTGCTGGTTCCATGTACTATCTCTGTGCAAGCAGAGCAGCCTGAGTCAGCTGGCCTCGAAGGACTGTACACTGGTAGCCAGCGGGGCATCAGTTGTTGTTTCTCTTTGCATTCCTAATGGTTGAGACAAAGTCATGAGCCCAAATCTGCTGCTATTGACCACACCTGTATCACTGATACAATACCAGTGCATTCAGCATTTGGTGGCATTCACATGCAACAGGATGGTAGCAACTTTTTTTCATGCACTGTGTGTATTCATTATAAGGATAGAAGAAAACCCAGAAATTTAAACAGCTTCAAGAACAGTTACAAATCAACAGCAAAAAAAGAAAGCTTGAAGTAGCCTAGCATAACATTGCTAAATAGTGATCTGCAGAGAGCTCCATGTAAGAACTGCAGCTTGAGGCAGGAGGTTGAAGACATCGTAGTATGGAAATGAAGCCCCTGGGATTCAGCTAGAGATGAAGACATCTGACCCTATCTATGGCCCGTTACAGTTCATAGGGAGGGATCTAAGGAACAGCTGGGAGAGCAGTTCAGTTGACCATCCAGAGTGGGGTCAAGTCAGGTCAATAAGCAAAGCACCTATTGATCCAAGTAGAATCCAGAAGGATATCAGGCCCCCTGTTGGCCTCATGTCTTACCCACGAGTCCTGTGGTTGGACTTGATGATCTTAAAGCTATTTTCCAACCTAGATCATTCTGTGGCTCTACCAGTGTATCTTAGCTGCCTTATGGTGTGTGAAATGGCACCAGATACCTCTGTTCACACATCTGTACCAACTGTATCTCATTGTCTGTGGTGAGAGCTTAGACATCCAGCTTACATGCAGACAACATGATATCTGCTGTCTAGAGCTGAATCTCACACCTTGTCTTGCTTGGTTAAGCTTCCTTCTGTCTGCTGATTTTCTTCCTTCCATTCTTTCACAGGAGAGGCTTGTCCATCCTGATTCCTTTGCCACGTTATGAAAAAAAAGACTGGCTACTTCAAAATTTATCGCTTTGAGATATTATAATTTGCAAAGATTTGCTTAAGATATGGCAAGGTGTTTGTAATTACATGAAAAAAAGGAATATAGTTAATACTGTAAAGTAGCAGACACGTTTCTAAACTTTGTTGTGAAATTCACAATTATCTTCTATAACTCAAATTTCATAATTGTAGGGGTGTTCTTGTTGCATTTGCTGTGTATTTCCCATTGCATTTATCTAAGCTCATGATGCTTGTTTTCATATTCTTTTCTCGCACCTAATTACTGAACCTTAACCTTGAGCTGAGCTATAAAAACACTGCTGTAGGTAATTCTGATCCACAGTTTTGCAAGGGGCAGCTGGAATCTCGGGGCCAGTCTGGCTTCAGTAGCTGGTGAAAAATTTGTATTTTCATCTTTCTTGTACTATCAACTTTTACTGTACTAGCAGCAACTAAAAAAATCCATATATAATTTACTTTTTCCAGACACCTACTCAGTGGAGCATAATGAGTAGATTGATCAAATAATTGGTCAGCATACCCTTTGTCTTACGATGCTTTGGAGTCTTGATGATTACCGCAGCACAATGGGCCTCAAACTGTGTGCACTGATGCTTGGTCCAGGTTGGAGAAGCCCTTATGAGCAGATTATAAGTCTCTTGTAACAACACAGTCAACAAGTACATTCCAAAATATAACCAATTCTGAAACAGTGTTGTCCAAGAAATAGTTTTACTAACGTTTACAAATTTTCACATGGGTGAATTTGGCAAGTTAGGTTGTTTAGCTATGGGAGATAAAAACAAGGATGCACCTGAATTTAGGGCAACCAAGTGGGGATTACAGAATACTAAATACTTCTAAGAAAACCAGGCTTCTGAGAAGAGAGGAAGAATATTGCTTAGCAACATGAAAACTTTCAAAACTGCAGCCTCTGGTAGAGTGACAGTTAACAAATGGAAGAGAAAAAAGGGGAAGAAGCAGTGGAAGATTGTAAAAGAGTGAGACCAAAGATCTTTTCCCTGTGTTGTTGTGGGTGTGAAGCAGGGCTGTATATTGCAAAAGGAGATGGTGGAGAAGGTTGAAAGTTCAAGACTTTTGCTTTTATGAAAAAATCATTTGAACCCTAATAATCCCTTCATTTAATATTTAGTAAAATCAACAGAAATAGTAAAAAATATATTAAAATAATACAGTTTAAAAATATTGAAATCCTGTAATGTACCTGAAATTAGCCATATACAATTTTAGGTAGCAATTTTGAGTCCACTAGAATTCTGTTCCACTGTCAGGAAGTGTCAATCTCTTCATGTCTTCAGTGAGAGGTTGAATACATGCACAACACCATATGAAGCTCTAGGGAGTATAAGGAAACAAAGCATAATTATGGACAATATTTGTTTTTTTATTGGTATTATGAAACCATGAGATGAAATCACTAAAATATCAAACACTTTAGTTCAAACCCAAATCGTTCAGCAAAGGCTTCACGAAGAGCTGTACCCTGGCAGCTTTTTGAAAGTAGCTCGAGATCGCTCTCTGGAGTTGAAAAATAAAAGTTTCATTTCTGAAGACTATCCACATCAAAACAGTTTGTTAGAGAGCACACACGTTGTAAGACAGGAGAGATTCTCTGTAGGTAAGACCAAAGCTAAATCCACATTTTTTTGGAAGAGCAATACTAGGACTAAGAAATAGGGAACAGCCCTACGACATTGTTCACGCTCATGCTTCTTTTTAGAACTCTTTAATGTAAAAGTGCAGTTGTCTGTTCAAAGCTGTCTCTCTAGCATCTACTTTTTCTCCACTTAGCTTCTCGTATAGCTTTCCTGCTGTCTCTGTATAATGCAGAGTTCTCCAAAAGTGTTCGCACAGCTGCAGCTTCTCAGGTCCCACCAGCACCACCATCTAGCCCCAAAGTCTCAGGGAAATATAACATTGCAATGATCTGCTTATGGACTGAAACAAACCTCAGAAAAATCTCATTCAATTCAGTTGCAGGAATCAAATATTACACTTGTATTTCCCCTGACTGTACAAAACGTGAGCTTCTTGGTGATACACAAACCCCAGACCTTTACAAGATGAAATATTCATCTTTACTGTACCTGCGATTCCTGCAGTTAATGCCAGAATACACAAGGTGTAGTTCATTTGTTTATACTAAAACAACAATAAAAGATCCCATGTGGGGTTCCCATCCCCATGAAGTGAAGGGTGATGTCATTTGCTTATGACTCATGTCATGTGTTGTGCTCTTAAAGGTAGTTAGGTCATTGTAAGATAAACTATAGACTGTCTGCCTGGAGACAAATACTAAGCTGCTGGCGAATTTTAATTTTTCACTCTAAGAATCCAGTCCCAGTTGGGCAGAAGACAAACACTGCATTTTTTGACATAAGCAATGGAGCAGAATTCAAACATCCCTTCTGCAGTGAGAATTCTGTCAAATACAGAGGTTTAAAAGCTGAATTATTATTTTTTTTAAACCAAACCAAAGATCTTGCATCTGCCAGTCAGTGTGGATTGCCACGTTTAACAGCTATATTGCTTAAAACAAAAGCAGCCCCAGAAACAAGTGCTTGAACACTACAGGAGCACTCTCCACCCTCTGCCCAAGAACAAAAGAAGTCTCAGGAGCATCTTATCAATGTTTATGAACAATTGGTGGGAGAGTGTAAAGAGGAAGACTGACTCTTCTCAGTGGTCCCAGCTGGCACAAACTGACACACAACATGTTCTGTCTAAACATAAGAAATCAGGGCTGGGTGCTTCACTTTGGTCACAACAACCCCAGCCAATGCTATAGGCCTGGGGAAGAGTGGTTGGAAAGTTGCCTGTCAGAAAAAGGACCTGGGGTGGACAGACAGATAAACATGATCCAGAAGTATGCCCAAGGGGCCAAGAAGGCCAAGGGCATCCTGGCCTGTATCAAAACCAGCATGTCCAGGAGTAGAGAAGTGATCGTGCCCCTGTAGTTAGCACTGGTGAGGCTGCAGCTTGAGCATTGTGTTCAGTTTGGGGCACCGCCATGTAAGAAAGACATTAAGGTGCTGGAAACGGGTCCAGAGAAGGGCAACAAAGCTGCTGAGAGGTCTGGAGAGTATGTCTTATGAGGAGGGCTGAGGGAACTGGGATTTTTTTAGTCTGGAGGAGGTTGAAGGGAGACCTTATCACTCCCTACAGCTACCTGAAAGGAGGCTGGAGGGAGGTGGGTGGTGGTCTCTTCTCCCAAGTAACTTAGTGATAGATAATGGGCTTCAGTTGTGCCAGAGGAGGTTTAGATTAGACAATAGGAAAAGTTTCTGTACTGAAAGAGGGGTGAAGCAGGGAGGTAGTAGCATCGCTGTTCCTGGAGGTGTTCAAAAAACATGTAGATGTGGTTTAGTGGTCATGATAATGTTGGGTAGATGGTTGGACTTTATGATCTTGGAGGTCTTTTCCAACATCAATAACTCTGTGATCAGGAAAGCAGGATTAAATGCTTCTAGTAGACCAAAAAAAACCACATAACTCCCTTTACTGCTACATAGTTTTATCTCAGTTGCAATGGGGTCAGAACCAAGATGAGCATCATTGTTGGCAGCACTAACAAAAGCCTGTGGAAGGTGCAGAGCTGAGTGATAACGAGGAAAACCCCTTCTGCTTGCTTACACACTTTAACAACCTGGTCAACACAGAAAGCAGCTGTTATCTTCTGTAAGGAAGTGAGAGAGCGCATGGGAGCATGAGCACAACAAAACACTTGATCTTACTATTTTTTACAGGTAAAAGGTAAGAGTAAAAAAGGCAAATATTTTACACAGGGTTTTTTTTCTAGACTTCAAACCCCATTTCATTATCAGTAGCTAGATGCAACTCTTCCACTCAAAAGCTAGCCTTTTCTTTTAATAATTAGAGGAGATCTGAAAGTTGGCTTATCAAAGATAGTGAATTCCTCAACAAAGCTTCTGCATCAGCATTAGAGATTCTATAGCTGAAAGCTCTCTACTGCTTAGATTCACTGTATGGGTATTTTCAGTAAAGGCCCAAATGAAGAAAAAAAAATAAATCCATCGGATACAGTACTTCAAATACTAATTTTGACAAATCAGTGCTCCTCCAGTCTCTGTCATAATTCAAGTCAGTTTTAAAAATTACTAAACTTTTTACTGCACACTTAGCAACTGGAATATGTAGAATAAGTGTAATAGCTGTGATAACTGCTACTGAACTAAACCACTCCTCTCTACACACATTAGAGGGAAGCTGTCATAGTCCCCGCCTAGTAGAAAGGATGCTGCCAAAGGATGCCAGCACCTCAAGAGTATTTATGCTGAAATCCATTGCATTTCTGTACCACTGCATGCAGGATGCGGCATTGGTTTTACCAATACTTAACACATTGCTTCAGTTTAGACACAGATATCTACAGTTACACGTGTACAAGAAAGTGACACATTTGCACAGGTATGTTTATTTTTCTCATGTGTTTACAGTGCTTCAATTGTAATTTTAAACCATTCAGAAAGCACGATTTCATACCAAGTTTACATACTTTACATCACAGTTCAACAACATTAACACAATTTTATCTACTAAACCAAAGAACAAAATGGCCATGAACATTTACACTATTTTTCTGTAAACAATTTTTTTTATAAACAATAGTAAATGGAATTAACACAGACCACCATATGAAAGAGGAATGAGCTTTTCCTTAAATAAATCACTCTTGTTTATAAATACTTCAATTCTCTCAATATACATTTACAGACATAATTGATTAAAAGTAGATTACCTAGACTGTTCTTTAAAAAGAAAATGTCTAGAGATGGACCACAGTGTGTTAAATTCACCTAACATAAGAAGCAAGCATATGATTAATAGAGTGTTAAAAGTATTACTATACTTTAGCCTCACTTCTGTTTGTATACACCAACACTGAAGATTGTCACGTTAGGGAACTTTTATTTGAATTCCAGCAAATTACAATCAATCTTGTAGTACACGTATGGGTAGTACTCCTGCTGACTGAGGTTTAAGCCTGGAATATCCATAGTTGCCTGCAAATAAAGTTTTGAAACCAGTTATACTATTACAATTCAGACTCCTATTCAGAAGTAGATGAAACATTAATATGTTTTAGAAGAAAACAACCCACACAAGACTTCAAGCTTAAATTTTCATGTTCAAGTGACTGTCTAAGTAACAAAGTTAGAACTTTGTACTAATGAGTACTGGTATTTTTCAAAATCAAATACAAGTGCTTTTTCAAAATCTAAGTAGTTTTGTATCAATAATTTACATCTGCTGCTGTAGTAAACACACCGCCACTAAATGGAAGGCAGAGCACTGCAGTTGTGTTTGACTACTAAGCACAGACAGTTTATGAAAAGAATGTTATAGGGTGCTGAATGATCCATGAAGTTACATGAAGTTCAGCATGTTTAATTTTCACCTTAATTCTCACATCTCCTTTCCCTAAAAAGGCCCGGAAGTACTTTGGAAAAAACATTACATTAAATGTAACATTAATAAATATTATTTTAAATATTTTTTTAATTCAGATGAACTCATTGTGTGGTCTATTTTTAGTTAATCTTTAACTATGAAAAGCACTACTTTTCTATTAAAAAAACTAGTAGAATAAGCCTGTCAGCAAACTAGTTTTAAACACAAAACTAAAGCCTCTACAGATGGAAAGGATGATTCCATCTTGACATCAATTCAGCCTCCTTCAATAGAGAAGGACAACTATGTTAACTTAAAAACAAAGACAGTAATGCAAACAAAAAAGTTGTTTCAGTATTAAAGCCACTGTTACTGTAGACAATTTTATGTATTCCTTCTAGGTGAGAGGAGGGAGTGGGGGTGGGAAGTGTTCAAATTCCTTAAGCCTAGATTCAGATCATTGACTTTGCTTGAATTCTTTGAGCATATGAATATGTAGGCAGTCTGGAAGATATCTTTTAATCGGTATTAGGAAAGAATGGAGTAAGAAGAAATTACACAAGACTTTTCTACCAGACAGCCTGTCAAATGCATTAGTTACAACTTTAAATACCATCAGCTTTGCAAAAATGTAAATTAGAAGTGGCATTTCTATAAAAAGACATATTTTCTTGTACCATGAGAGATGACAGAGACTATGCAGAAGTGTCTATTCATTTTTAACAAAGCCAACAGATGTTTTGTTTAAACAGATAACCTAATATTGAAGGGGAGTAGCAATTACAAAAAATACTTACATCAATTATAGCTGCTGCACTGCTGTCAAGGTGTTTGTATAAGTCATACAAAACCTCCCTCAGTTTCTTCATTGTTTTCTTATTGGGCTGAAGCAGCATTGCTTGGAAGTTAACTGGCAAACCATACCTGAGGAAGCCAAGCACAAAACTATGAAAAAGCTGAAAGAAGCCTTCTTTTCTCTTTCAGAGTAGAATTCTATTTTATTTTGAGGAACAATCCTACTGCTGAAGAGGAAATTCTGCTCCTTTTCATTTTTGCAAGACGATTCTGTTTCTACAATTTATAAGGCATCGGTAAACTAGAATTTCTTCAATTTTAAAATAACAAAACAGAAGTCTACGTACATTTAAATTACTTTTATCCTTGATTACTTAGCACAATTCTCAGTTACCTGAAGCCTCGAACTAAGTTTCGAAGTTTCAAATTAGTTTACTTCCAAGACTTTGCTTATGCCACTCGGTGGAGAATCCAGTCGGTACTCAATCCTCCTTTCTAGGTATGTGGAACCATTTGCCAATATTAAAATCAAGTTCAGCTTTCTTGGGTACTCAAGTTTGTATTGACTAGAATACAACTCAATGTGATTTTTTTTTTTCTCTTGTTTGCCTCTATCTCCTTTATGATAACTTATCAAAAAGGTTAAAACTCTCCCACTTTCTGTTTTCTGACTAAGACAGAAATCCTTTCAACTCTCAAAAAAATCCAGGTCCTTCCTTCTGCAGAACAGCTACAGCTGTTCTTAAGTCAACTTAGTAACTATACTTCTGGATAGAAGTCAACTTAGTAACTATACTTCTGGATAGGTATAAAAAAAAAGCAGAGAAAATTTATAGTTAGAATACTGAATGGCTTAATATTGAAAAGTTCAGGCTACAAAACTCTTAGAAAGGCACACTTTAAAGAAAAAGCATACATTTCAAGATGTCAGGCTGTATTACTCAAAGTCTGAATACTTTTTATTTTGAACTATTCACATTTCCCACTTAAACAGAAGACACAGTAAGCTCTTTTTGCAAGCAGTTCATAAAACAAGCTAAGAATCAGCAGAAATGTTTTGCTTCAATTTACAGACTACCTGTAATTCCCAAAGTATTGGTGGAAAGACTATCCAAGGGGCAGGATACACAATTATCTACCTCAAATATTTCCCAACTGGTAATGCCATGCTATTCCCATCAGCTATTCTTACTGCTCTACTTCTTGTTTCCTCCTTCCCAGAAGAGTGCTGTTCACACACCTCAGTTTGGTAAACCCAAGCTATATGTAAATTCTTACAATGTCTAGGAAGAAAAGCATTATTCAGGTTTGCCTTAATACCTTAAAACAGATTCCACAAAAACTCGTAGTGCTTTCACATGAATCCATGCAATGAAAGCTTCACTGAAATTAACTTTCAGCCACCGAACCAGAGGTCCCTGTGAAAGGGAAGAAGGAAAAAAAAAACCCCAAACTTAAACTTCAGAAAGAGATTCAGTACATTAAGCATGTTTGAGCAGATACTCAATATTTGTACCATGACAATAAAGACAACGTAAAGGCAGAGTTCAGTATGCACATAATAGCTCAAGGGTGTCGCAAAACAAAGTAAGAAGCAGTAAGTAAGCAAGTAAGACTTCCATTGTCCTTCTGTACGCCACCTCAGATGCCATGGTCTAACTGTATTAATGACCATTTCAGTAGTATCTGATTATTTCATTGAAATCCTTGTCAATTTTCAAACTACATATGCTATCAGCTGCAATATCAGCACTTGGTTCAATGCAGTGAGGAGCATTTGTGCTACAGGAAACTGAATTATCCCTAAGCAGATTATCTGGGTGGCAGGCTGACTATGTCATGTCATCCTTGCAATGCTTTCTCAGAATCACAAGTTCATGAAATTGTTATGTAGCAATTAGATGTCTTAGATGTCTCGTGTTTCTGTACCGACTAGTTTATCGAGACTTACAAATTGTTTCTTCTTGTCAGTTGACAGTCTATTCATTTCTTCTTTATCTGCTTTCATCTCTTCTTCATTATACTGGAAGTCACGGACCATAAATCTGCATTAGAAAGTGCATAAATCAAAAGTGGCTATCTAGAGATCCTTCAAAGCATAAGAGATAAAACACACAAAACATAAGCCTTACTTATATTCTCTTGCTTTATGCTTGAAGTCATCCACTGCCTTCCTGAACAAGGTGACATTACAGAGGTAACTATCTTGATCCTCAAAGAGTACACTACACAGAAAAAAAAGTGTCAGAATTAATAAGGTTCAAGTCATCACAGGTCTGCTAAATACTAGCTTAACTATTAAGCAAGAGCATAAATGTAGATAATCACACAAGATTAATTCCCAAATTAAACACCTTACAGAAAAAGTAACTGAAACTTTAGCAACTGCTCTTGTAAAGGACGGCAGTTTCGATTTCACGTACAGAGACTTCACTACTTCAGAAACACTTCATACCTGCCTGGGTATCTGCTCAACTTATAATTATTTTGCAGAAAAAGGAACTAAAGTGGGTTTAATACTGAAAAGTTTGGACTATAAAATTCTTCAAAATGTGAGTTTTAGAGAAAAAGGAAATGGATTTGAAATAGAAAAGGATGGAAATCAAAAAGACATAGGTTAGTATGAAAAAGTATTTCTTAGGCTGTAAAGACACCCCCTAGAGTACTATTTTATAATTTAAGACAATACTGCTTATTTTGAGCCTTCATCTTAGGAAAAAAACTTGAAGAGACTTAAGACTGTTCCTCACTCTCATACTGCCTTCAATACCAGCATTATCCAAAAGTTCAACAAGTTATCTCTTCTGAAGCTATCCCTAGGTCATAGTTTCCCAGTAATTAAATAAGAATCATTAGTAGATCTTCCATTAGGCTTAAGCTGATCCTATTCAAATGTGAAGTTAGCCAGAGCAAGGTTGAATTTTGTAACTCGCGTACAGCTGACAATATCAGACCTGCCTGATTAAAACTCATCAGCTAAAATTAACAACACAGAAAAGCTTTGTGTTACATCTTGACTTTATTTTCAATGTGGCATACAAGATTGCCAAAGCATCTTAACAGTATTATCAAATCCTGGCCTCAGTGTTGCCTATCACAGATACCAAGCACTAGTTTGGTACCAAGGACCTTTGTTAGCCTGAAAGAGACAAGTTACTTTTCTTTGCAAACAAGAAAACCATCTACACTTCCAGTTCTTCATTCATGAGCACCTTTCAAAGAGTATATGCAACTTGTTTCAAGACCTTTGAATATAGGCCTAAAGCTTAAAGGCTAGCAGCTAGTATTTGTTGTTAAACCCCACCATGCACTAGCTTGATGCTGAATGTGCCTGACCTGAACTAGATTAACTTTTCAACTCTTCTACTCTTCCCACATAAGCTAGTTTGATACCTCTGTTAACCTTAGAGTGAAGAGATCCTTTGAATTCTTCCTCAACAGCAACACAATCAAACTTGATCAGATTAAGCTATAAAGCTAGACATTTTGACAAGTTTTTGACCAACCTCTAAGTCAAAAGTCACTACAGATAAAGAACACTTACAAAATACAACAATGCAAATATGAGATTTAGCATTTAATGACGTACTTGCTGGAACGTGGTACAACCATCTCTGCTAGTGTTTCATATTGCTTAACCCAGTCGTTATAATTTAACCTAGAGAATACACAGGTTATGGTTAGACTTCAGTACTATAGTATGAAATCTTAGATTAATGGATCAAGGTTTTCCAAAAAGTTTAAAATATTTAACCACCACATCTTCTGACTCAAGTGTAGGTTGTCAGAAATATACAATGCATCAGGGACAGTTCTCCTCATGTTGTTGTTAAGATTATTGCTAAATGAACTATAATGATAGCAAAAGTAATATATTTTACCTTCAGTCTTTATATAAATTTACAAGTGTAAAAGCTTTTACATCAAAGAACCATGGAATTCAATTAGTCATCATTAAGTACAGATCTCAGGGGACCAAATGGACTTAATGTCAAGGTTTATTAGATCTCATTGTGTAACTCTGCTCTCCTGAGTAACAGTTGTGGAATACTTTTTACACAATTACAAATGGGTTCCCCAGAGTCCTGCACTTTCCTGAAGGACCACTGAGAATTTTGGTAGCCCTGCCTTTCTGTAGTTGGTGGTGAAGATGTTCCACCCTTTCAACAGAAAAAAACAAGTCAAAGGTAAAAGAAAAATAACAGCCAAGATACACTAAACACCTGTTTTCTGCTAAAGCCACTGCAAAACTGTTTTGCCTTCACCAGAGTTTTACAGGTGACAGAAACTACTATTTGATGTAACAGCCTACTGGTTATCTTGACAAGTTAGAAGCTCTCTTTGTTCTCAGATCCAGAAAGACGGTTTAGTGCCATTATCTTGTTTTACAAGTGTCTTAAGGATGTCTGTATCACCACTTTCCTTGACCAGTAGAAAAGGTGGGGGCTTTGTTGTTTAAACATTTCAGACAGGAACAACCTGTTCCCAGCAAACCTTTGACATGACATAAGCAGTGTACTGTTGGTATATATTTAGGCAAGTAAAAATAGCAGTTTTCTGGCGATCTGAAAAGGTACAGAGCGAAGTAGTAAAGACTTCACTCACTAAGTGGTGAAAGCCAGCATAGTTCTAAATGGGATAACTCAATCATTAAGCCTTCTAATGTAAAACAAGTCACGTTTTTACTCAGTACTTACTATTTTCATAAGGATACCTTCTGCAACATGACTAGCCATGGTTAGTATTGGATATGAGACACAAGTCTAACCTCCAGTTTCTTAAAGACATTCACAAGCACCCAGCATTCCTTATGAGTTCTCATGAACAATGGAATACAGGTACACAGGTTCATTTGCCTCTACTAAGCATCCAAAAGTTTGTGTTAGTTCATCCAGGAAAAGCCCAAACAAATTCCAATGTCCCTTCTTACAGTATTATAGGGTTGTGGGATCTATTATTTGATTTCAATTTATTATTTTATTCTGCTATTAGGACAAACAACAAACGTACTTCGGTACAATCACTAATAATGTGACCAAATATTCTGAATCGAGTACAAAGTCCTCTTTCTTTACAATATCAGCAAGACTTCTGGTTAGCAAGCTGCCCCTGCAGGGAAACAAAGACAGCTAGAGTAAACACACGTTTAAGAATTTAATTCACCTAGACAACAGTTTCCAATGCTTGATAGTATAACATTTTCAAAAATACATTTTAGTTAAGCAGTCACTATTAGCAGAGCAAACAACATGTCCTTATAGGCATTTCATATCTTATTGTCTAAAGTCACTGGAAGTTTTTATCAGTAGCTCCACTGCTGTGCATCATTTCTATATTCCAAATACGTCACACACTTAAGAAGCCAAATTCTCTTTTAAAAAGTGACTTTAAAACACAAGAACTATTAAAACCATTAATTGTGAAGTGTAGTATATGGAGCCTCAGAGTTACAACTAACCTAGTACAAACCTGCATACAGAACCTCAATAAAACTTTAAAGCAGTATATTGCCTCATATTCACAAAAGACTAAAAACATACACAGATTTACCAGGGCTTAGATGACAAATTACTATGGCTTAAGATGGAACTTGAAGTCTCACTCAAAATGGCTACTAGTATGATCTGTGGTTCTGAACCAGCCAACAGGCTTGTACCACTAACTATAATGGTAGGACTGGGTTAAATTAGCTAACTATATTTGCACAGAACTACTGTACATCAACTGTATTTCAGATAATCACCACATGTACATGACAAGACAGCACGCTGTTCTTGCTTAATTTATTATCAGCATGTATGCAGCAGCTGTCTCTGCTGGTTAATTTTGAGGGAAGAAACCCAGTAACAGTGATAATACTTAAAGCCTAAATGGGAGTGAAAGGAAAGCCCTCCTTGTTTAGATAGAAACCTAAGCAGCAGTGTTACACACCACTTTAACAGCAAGCTTCCCTCTAAAGCTTTTGTGGTTTTTTATAACTGCTATCAATCAAGTGTGCTATTACCAGCAAGTCAACTGGTGGTAATGTTCTTTTATGACAGCTGCTATTCAAGATTGATAAACACCTCAAAACCACATTAAACTTGGAGCTCATACCTCTTCACACATTACTAAGATTTCATGATTAGGTAACTTTCCTGTGCTACATTAGCAAAACCCAATGTCACTTACGCATTCTTTCTTTCCAAATTCTGAAGGTTCCCTTTCAGATTATTGTATGCTGAGGCTCTTGCTTTCAGATCATTGTCAATCTGGTTTACTCCCTTAAAGATACAAAGAAAAGAAACAGTGTCTACAGAAATCGAATATTTTGTAAATGATTTTGCAATTTCAAAGCTTAGATCTGCCAACAAAAACTTAATGAAAAATACACAAGTTCAAATGTTTATTTCTCTGGTGCTTGACAAATTTCAATTAAAACTCAGATAACGCTTAAGTTGGCATTTATCCAAAGGAAAATCAGCCAACAATAAAAGTTACACATCCTCTCCTCTTCTGGTATCCACTGCACATGCTACTGCATCCAGCTAATCATTATATCACCACCTTTCCATCTCGGCTGACAGGAGAGATCATTTGAAGTTTACCTTCCCACTGTGATGCAAGTACATTTGTGAATACTGGGTATCATTTCCTCCAGCTGTTATCTCACTTCTCATACTTTTAGCTCATTAGATTTTCAGTGACAAGAAAGAATTTTATGAGTAGCACATCAAGAATTAAATATCCCAAAGTATTAATGCTTTGCATCTTCTACAAGACTCTATCTCTCTGTATTTGCTGACTACAATTTGCACCTTTCCTTGAGATGAATGGCCTTGGTCACTCAAAGATAGAATATCAACTAAACGCATCATCTGCCTGATTCCAAACGGCTGTTACTATTTACAGTTCTAAATATTAACATAAATATTTTGTCTTTTTATCTTTACTTCCCAAACAAAGCTATTTCCCCATTCTGTATGTTTGCAAAGAAAAATACAATACATTTTATCTCCTTTTTCCTTCAGTAAGTCATCTTTTGTGCTGCTGTTGTACAGTGGCAGTGGCTTACAACTATAAAGAAAAATCTGGTTTATACAGACTTTCTTCTAAGTAAAACCTTAGGTATTTTGGAACGTCTGAAGTTTCACAGGGCAAGTTCCAGGGTAGACAGATAAACAGGATCTCAGATTTGAATCCAGTTTATTTCAGGCAATAAATATGCCTGTCCAATCAAGCAGCGGCAGCATACCACGTTTAGTGTCACAGGCAGCCTTCAATCATCTTTCAAACTTTCATACCAAAGTTCCAACTGTTTCACTGTTTAGACTCAGACTGTTAGTTGCATTCTCAGTCAGCTATGTACCACATATTAAGATTTTATAGTATCTGCAAAAATGTAAAACTAATGGTTTCAGGAAAGAAAGTAACATCTGGGTTATCTGTAGTTATAGTGAAGCATGAGTCTGCCAGCAATATCCCATCCCAATTACAGTTCCCACATACCCATCCCCAAAGACTATCTCTATAGGCACCCAGAGAAGTTGCTTCTTTTTTCCATGTTATGTGTTTTATTGACACAGATAATTCCAAGAGCAAGTTAGCAGATTACACAAAACAGAGAACAAACAAACCCCAACAAAACAAAACAACCAACAACAACAACCAAAAAAAACCCCCAAAACAAACCCAAACCAACACTGAAAAAGCTGGGAAGATATTAAAGCAAGGGTACCTTACAGAGAACTCTGTCCCTGTTTGAATACAGTACATGACTGCTGAGGTTTGTTTCTATGCTCACTGAAAGAACAAGCCAAATGGAGTCTCCAAAGTGCAAAAAAATTTATCAAGGTAAAGAAAGGGGGAAAACCCATGGCAACACTCAGATGAGCTTTCCTTACATCTAGTATTAAAGGCTTATTTTTCCTGTCACAACTGAGCACCATAACTTTCAGAAAGCAAGTACGTTCCCTGGTTCACTACAAATAGTCCACAAAGTTTGAGAACATCAGACAAATGGGATGCCAGTACAGCAAAACTTAAAAGGTAAGCAACATCATTTGCTAGCTCTATTTGTTAACTCAGTGATCTTAGGAAACAAAAATCAGCAAAGACAGCATGATGGCCTTCAGGGAACACTCTCCAAATCCTATCCCCATCCTAACATACTACTTTGGTTACTAAAACACAGACGCTGCTACCAGGTTTTCTACTGTCATTATCAAAGTTACATGAAGCCAACAAGCACAGTTTCGAGTACCAGGTTCTCCGCATAAATAAGTCAAGTTCAATTTGGAAAGTTTTATAAGGCAAATTATCTTACCTTTGCAATAATTTCTGAAATATTCTTCAAGGACTGCTTGATTGGATATTTGGCCATATCCCACTGGAACCTTGTTATATAGGTGACCAAGTCAACTGAAATTTTAAACAAGAACTTTGTTAAGATAGACAATGAAAGACTAATGTTCCATGTAGGACTACTGTAGCAAGAGTACTGTAACAGATTGTTTGGGGACCCTGTTGCTTAAGAAATGTGAAAATAAACAATCAAGTTCTAGTTACCCATGACCTCTGCCTTCAGATATTGGTTTCTCTACCTCTGTAGTAGTAAATATAATTTAGGGTCTATGTCAATGATGGCTGGAGAAGTACAGGCAAGATCAACATTTTTTTTCTTTGTGTGAAAAATGGGTGAGAGAAGGGTTACAATGGAAAAAAATAAGGCAAAGATTATGTGGCTCACCTAAAGCAACAGTTTTGTAAAGCTATCAATCAAAGAGACTACTCCAAGCTCTTACCTAAGAATAACTGTTTTAATTAGGACTTCTGCACTTGTCTTCATGTTAATCCACTCACATTAGCCTCTCTTGCATCAATACAAGCTGTGTTAAATTTTATGAAATGGCCTTGAAACAAAATACTGATTTAAAGACCAATGCAACTCTTTACTATAATAAAATGGACAAATATTTTGATGAGACAACTAGTTTTATGAAGATGTTCTATCACAGTTTGGGAACAACTGAGTAGTCCAGCATAGCTTACATAAAATCATACCTCTCATAATAGATTCATACAAAGAAAGATTACAGTGACCAGTAAGAGTAATTTTTATGTTCCACTAGAGACCAGTGATGACAAAATGCAATCCTAAAGGATCAAAAGGCTCCTGTAAGAATGTATTTAACACACAGATCTAATTTCTTGCCGTTCTGGATCCTGTAATTTGTTTCAGGGCAAGAGATTCATGTCAAAAAGTACTTCTACATCTAAACTAGGCTTCCAGAATGTCAGAGAGAAGCAGCATTCAGCATGTTTCAGGATCATTGCCTCCCCTCCTACACTTTCATGCACATATTATGGTTAACACTTTACCTCCATTAGCCAGAAGATTCTCCTGAACTTTATCTTTACTGTCTTCTAGAACGTCAGCCATATACTGAGCCACTTTCTTTACAACACTGAAAAATGGAAGATAGATATGAAAAAAAGAATTAAAAAACCTGCCATTTTGAGAAATATCATTTATGAAATTGATCTGAAATGGCCTGAGATTGGATCAAAAGAGATTGGATCGAAAATGGAAGAGTTGATTGCTTTACATACAAGCTTTCCGAGAGCACAAACTGGGTTCAGTATGTGAAGGAGACCTTCTCAAACACATGCCAGAACAGTAGTTAAATCCTTCTCTACTGTTGCTACTCATCAGATCTCAAAGTGAGATTAATAGGTAATCGGGGTTAGCTTCAGCTGTAATCTCGCTATATTCCAATCTTTTTTTTAAGTCTTTTTTCAAAATCCTAAGCCCTTTCTAAAAAATAGATGAGTTAGAAATCATCAATAATCTGAATTAAACACAAGGCAAGCATGACAAGAAACCCCAGCCCTAAGCCCTCATGAGATCTGACACTCAAGACCTGCCTTCCTCACTAGACAAGCCGCATTTAATATTACACACATGTGCCATGCCACATAGTTTCATTTTCTATTTAAAAGCAACTACTTAACACTTATCTCCTTGAAACAGAAGATGGCTGCACAAAGTCTCGTTAATTTTGTTACGTTTTCTTAAAAACACTTTAGAAGGACCATTAGTATCTTCAAAATGAACAGGTTTTGCATTTTAATATTAATTCTGTTTAATTGTCTCTGTGGATTGGGAAACAACATGGTTACTTTCAGGAAGTCTGTAAAGAGTACTCTAACTTGCTGAAAGTACAGTTTTTACTCCATTTCATCATCAGTTCCTGCAGCTGTCAGGCTCAATCCTTAACAGTTCCACAGGACCTGGCAGCACACAGCACTACTATAGGAAGAACCATGCTTCATCAATGAATAATGTTCCACTATGCCACAAGAAGTTCAGTATTTTTTTTTTTCGAATACAGATACTAGGAAAAGCAGTAGTTTAGCTTTCTGAAATCTTAGCTTGCTGACTGCCTGCAGAGGATCACTGTGAGACAAAAAAAAGACACCTGGAAATAATCTGTGTATTATTATGACTCAGCAAATCATGATATCATTATTCTAGTATTTTGCATGCTAGTAAAAATAAACTGTTACCCCTCCACAAACGCATCCAGTTTAGCCAGCTCATCTGATAAACCAACCAAAACATCCAGTGTGCCAACCTAGAAGGAAAGATCAAAATGCATTAGCAACTATACATAAAAATGGAAACAAAATAACAATTAAAGCTGAATCTTCTGAATAGGTAACTTTGCAGAACTATATAAAATATTAAATCTGAATACTCAGATCACAGTTCCCCATTTTTCTTCTCATTTTCTTCTCCAGCTAACTGCTAACTGCATGAGGTCAAGAGTACTATCCCTGGAAAAACTGCTGTATTAGCTGAAAGAATGCAACTTGATGAATCTCTACAACTCATGGAGTGAAGAATTTCTAACTCAGAATTTCAGGGGAAAAAAAAGATAATTGTTGTCCAAATTATTTTTAGATCCACAGATAATCATCAAAAGTAGTAATCTATTCTTTATATACAGTCTGCAAGTATTCCAAATCTACAGTTTTAAGTTAAAAAAAAAAAAAAAAAAAAAGATGATGCAAACTAAACAGACTACTTAGGACATGAAATGGGATTTACATACCTTCAAGTCTGGAATATTGAACTTTGAATTAGTAGAAAGATTGTTATGTTTTGCAGTCGCTGCATGTAGTTTCTCCCATGTCTGTTGACAGGTTTTTTCCCCAGGAGCAGAAATGAGCCAAAACTCGGTCATCTTTATGTCTTTATCCTGATGCTTTCTGCTTCTGAAAATAGAGGCAAGATGCTAGGAAGGGAAGTGAGGCAGGGAGGATAAAGAATATCTGCAGGGAGGATGAAAAATATCTGCTATTAGTTCAGGATTCAAAGCTTTGTCTGAATTAAAACATCTCATTCCACATTACTAAAGTGCAGTTCCAGCTACTGTAAGAGATTTTTCCAAGAATATCACATGGTTCCAAATTCTTTTTTTCCTATCTTGCAAATCACATTTGCACAGCCTTTTTAAGCTGTCCATCCTGCAAGTTGAAGTGGGCTGAGTTTGCAACATTTGTGGAATTGAAGTTGAAAGATGCTAAAGATTGTAACCATCTAACTAAAAATAAATCAAATAAAACAGGACCTAAATCTTATTTTCACAGCTGTATATATTTTCCAGCATTGGTACAACAGACAACTTTTTCTGAACACATAAGATGAAAAAAAACCCAAAACCAAATTTCAACTCTGACATTGTTCCAATCACTTTTCAAATTAGAACAGTGTTTTAAATGAGTAAATGACTAAAAAAATACTTCAATCCAATAAACTTTAGTTTATTCTTTCAAGCAAATATGGTTTTCCTGGCAGCTAAAATTTTCAACACAAAGGAGGACACTTTCTAGCCTTGCTACCTCTGTTGTCATTGCAGACCTTCAATAACATTACAGATACTGGCATTAGTCAAGAGAGTGTCAGTACTAAATACATATTATGCTGAGCTACTTTGCAAAGAAGCCCAAGAAGTTAAGAGCATGTAGTAATTCTGTCACTAAGAAACAGAGTAAGCTGGTTGAGAGTTACTGCATTTTTTAGTAAAGAACTGAAGAACAAAATCAAGGCACATCTTGGCAGAATCTCAACATCAGATTTTGATATTTGCAATGTCATCTGTAGCAGCTTTGAAAGAGTAAAGACTAACCTACCTAATGAGTACAGACTACAGCACCAAATTTTTTTTATTTTTTAAATTTTTTTTTGAGAGAGAATCAAATACTGTATTTGTAAGAATTAATAGACAGTAGCAAACTTTGCCTAAAACAAAAACACACAGGTCTTTCACCTTTGTAATCATTCTAGGGTCAACGACATATCAATGGTGTTGGAGAGGAGGTAAAGAAAGGCCTGTTAGCTGATTCTTTAGTTCAGCTATTCAGAAAGCCTAGAGCTGAAGAAAGTTTACCAACCATTAAAAGAACATCATGAATCACATCTTGTCACTGGTGTAACAGTCATTTTTTTTCACTTAATGGGTCTTGTTTATAACAAGAGCTGATGACATCCAGTTACTGAGGTTCTTGACACCGCACACTTGACAATGTCTAACACTGCATTATCAGGCACAATGGTTCTATAATGCTAAATACAGACAATGCCAAGACAGGTATTTGAGAAATCAGAATATTTACAAGACCAGACACACACCCACACAAGCTTTTTTGGCCTGATTCAGCTTGTTCTGGGCACCATCCTGTGCTGGGGCCATGCACCTGCACAGCTGGTTCTACGCAACAGCAGAAAGTTGAGGATCTGGGTGTTATCTGTGCTCTCCTCATGGGCACTACTCTCTCTTCTCCCTTAACCTAACAAGATGCCAAAGCAGGCCAGAAGGAGAGATAAGAAGTATATAATATGGCTGAGAAAAGGGCTCCTATCTGAGAAGGACAGTTGAAAAGACTGGATCTACTCCCTCCCTCATAATGTGGCCTTGACTGCTGGGGGTAAGTCCAAGAGAGTATAATCAGAGAGAAGGGTGAAACCCATGCCAATGACCCCTCATGCTCAAAAGTGCATATTGTAACAATCCTTGGTCATACCGTACTGATGACTTTGGTATCACAAGTACTGTGAACAATTAAAGCAACATCAGTCATCACGCTGTTACAGGGCTTCTCTGTTTAGGGAAGCACCAACTGGATTATGTCACATAACGGGGCTCCATGGGAGGTCTACTAATTATCAACAGTTTGGAACGAGACGAAATTTCCTCTTATTCAGAGTATGATATTCCTTAACAAATGCCCAACTCAGTGAATCCATTGCACATGGTATTTTCTTATGCATCACTGAACTCTGAACCTATAAAGGACATGGCTAAGTTTACAGCAAACTTCACCTATGCAGAGAGACAACACTACCGCTGACAGACACAAAGTATTTAGGCTTTAAATTGGTTTTTGTTTAGGTTTGACTAGACTAGGAGTATAAAAAGCTTTATAATAAATGTTGAATAAATAAATTAGTTTAGTAGGTGGCAGCAAGAGTGTGCAAATATCTAAGTAAAACACAGAAGAGCCATAATGTAGAAATTTAGAATCCTATTCAGTAAAGCAAATGGAACATTGCATTCTCATGGTTCCTACTAAAACATTATAGCCCCTAAAGATTATGTATAAAGTTTCCAGAGATTAGATCATCTAAGGAAATAGTTACATGTTTACAATGACACAGTCTCATTCCCTGCATTACAGGATATGGAAAAATTACAGATTGGGAAAATCAGATCACCATTAAAAGTCTAAAACACCTTTACCCAGGAAAAAAAAAAAATCTTTGATAGATCCATTACAGTAAGTAGTCGCTTTCAAAAAGTAAAGTTCTCCAATTTTTCAAAGACCAACTGTTCAGATTTCATACGATGACTACAAGACTACCATAAACAAGCCTGAAGTTACAAACACATGATAGACTTGCGGTATATTTTTTTCATGCTTAAAATCCAATAAACTAGAGCACTTTGTGATTCCTTAATATCAGAGGCAAAAATGGATTGTACAAGTAAATAAACAGAGTCTTTTTCTATGGCTCAATGTGAAGAGGCACAGGTGGAACAGTAGCAGCTCCCAGGAATTGTTAAGCTAGTGGACTTCTCTTCCCTTCCCTTCTACCCTCACTGTTCTTGTCTGTGTGGCCAGTTTTCCCAAAGCTCTGTTCCATTTCTAATAGCTATGGGAAGTAAGAGAATTCCCCACTTCAGGTACCCATTCAAGGGAGGTACTGTCAAATACACACAAGGAAGAAAAGCTTGGTTGAAGAGTTTTAAATGTTTGGATGTTTGTTTTATGTGAGGAGGAAAGAATGAAGTTTGAAATCAGAACTATGAGGAATAAGGAACAGGAAGTGAAGAAAGAAGAAGTGCTACAGAATGGTAAGAAAAGTAGAAACAAATGCTAGTCAGCTAAAAAATACATATATACCTGTTCTGGTTTGACTGAGAACAGAACTAACTCTGTTCAGTAATTTTACTTTTCGGCTCCGTTCTTCTAATTAACTGCACTGTCTGAAGTTAGCAGCCTGTTCTCACAGACACTGTCTGCTTCTAGCAGTGATAACACCTCATGTTTGGAGTTACTACCAAGGATTGGAGTGCAGACCAAGGCCACTGCTGGATCTTGTGTACCATGTTGGGGGGTGCAGAAAACTGAAAGGCTGCACCTGCAGGGAGAAGCAGACAAGACAGGTGACCCTAAACTGACCAACAAGGTATTCCAGCCCATAGACATCATATTTAGTACAGAGCTGAGGGATCCAAAAGGTCTTTGGGCTCTTCTCCCCTCTTGGATCGCTTTGCCAGTCTTTGCTTGACTTGGGTCCCCTCTCGGTTCCTTCCTCAGAGCACCCAAGGAGGACTCTGTCCGTTCTGCCTTCAACCCCAGTCTGTGTTCCTGAACCTGGTACCAGAATCCAGCTCCTGAACACAGCTCCCATCTGCTGCAGGGCCCAGTCTGGGACTGTCCCGGTGCCTGCTCCACAGCATCAGTGGTGACAGTGATGTAATCACCATCAGGGGGGTTAGGTTCAATACTGGTTTTGTATATATTTGTATATATTCCATGCTTATTATTATTAATTTCATCTTCATTAAAGCTGTTCTAGTTTCCTTTTCTAATCGCTAAGTCTCTCTCCCTTACTCCCTTTCTCCTTCCCTTTGGAGAGGGAGGGGGGTTAACAGAGAGAGTCTGTTATAGGTCTAAGGGGCCGCCCTGACCCTGAACTGTGACAATACCCACTGTAAAATAAAACCCATTAAATGTAAAGAAAAAGACCACAGAATAAAGCAGAAAACACAGTGTTCAAATAAGACCTAGATTAAGTAGTAAGAATGGACAAGTGAACTGTTGTTTACACTGTGTCCCCTGATGACCAGCATTTTTTTTTAATGCACTACGGAGCAGAGTTAGTGACAGCATAGTTTAATCCAACCACTGTTAGGTGGTTTTGCTACTTCACTTGTATCTGATGCACACTCTTAAGAGAGGAAATATTCATAAATATTCACACTGTGATATTAAAAGAGTAGAAACTATGGTCCTAGTTCTGCTGAATGTGGGTAAAGCCACCCATCAAGGAGTGTAACTCCTCCTGAGGTGCCACTGTAAGCATTTTCTGGTCAACTTCAAAAAGGGCAAAAAGCGTTTGCTATACAACTGGGGGGAAAAAAAAAAGCATCAGGAAAATGAGAAACAAAGTTTATACAAGGATCTCTTCGTAGCCCATAGTGAACCAAAATTCAGGGCTTCGAGGAACAGGTTCTGGAATTCTACCTTCATATACAGCACTGAGCTAGCCACCTTGATACTTAAGATTCCACAGGTCATGACATTACTATTTTAATACCGAATGACCAAGCCATCCATATCTCCAAAAATACATAAATAAACATGATCTTGCATGACCAGTAGTGCTCTGACCCATCTTTATCCTACTCAGTACTCAGAAAGACTGCAAGTTCTCATTCACAAGGGCTTAACACTACAAAGTCATTAGAACACACTTTTCTCATTCTAGATTCAACAACTGGGCAGCATCCCGTAGTTTCCCTTTATACATTCTCATACACATACACACAGCATAACTTTCAAGTATAATAGTGTTTCCATGTGCTGTTACAAGGAGATTTAAGTAACATACACACACTGCCAAGATGCTCTGCTAGCCAAATAAGCACAACTCACCTATAAAATACTTGAAATGTCTCATCCCTTGAAGATTTCCTGTAGAGTACCTGTTTTTGAAACTTAAGTACTTTAATGCCTAAAATAAGTTTGAAATATTATTTTAAATGTCTTTTACATTACTATCCATAATTTATACTGGTTGATTTCTATGTTAGCAGGAAAAATGGATTTCCAAAGAAACATCTCCCAACATAGTATATACTACGGTATAATCTAAGCAATAGAACCACTAAACAGTTGTTTCACTGCTAGAAAAATATAGTTATGTCAAAATACATATACTGATTACAGAATCTCACCTAAAACACTTCACATTGCATTTTTCAGAAACAACAGGGCTAGGGAGAGGGGACAATTGCTTCTTCGTTCCTATTTCTTTCAACGGGAAAACTCTAACTTACTAACATGACCTAGAATTCTCCCGATATCTAGCACTAATGCCCCAAGATGTTGTTTCTTCAAGGTCGTTCTCAAAAATCATATGTGACGCTTGCCGTTTGGCCCTCACTGCCTCGACGCTTCATAAACAGAAGTGGCCACAGGGAGGAAGCCAGAGCTACGCCCGGGAAGACTTCACAAGGAAGTCCCCAGGCCTTTGCAGTCCGGGGCTGGCACACGGGGCGGGGGTGCCGGCTTTAACTCTCCTCACAGCCGCCGATCCGGATCACTGGGATTAGATGACGGCTCCCATAAGCCGGGAAGGTGGCAGCAGCCGCCCCGGCAGCCACCGACGCAGGCTCCTGGGACGGCGCTTTCACTTCGCCCTCCGTAAGACAAACCCACCCCCCCCGGCGGCTACCCCGCTTCCGGCGCGGGAGTCCGGCAGATGGGCGGCAGCGCGGCGCCGAGGCCTGTGTCAGAGCCCCCGAGACGTGACGGCGAGCGGGGCTTCGCGGTGCCGACGGGCCCGGACGGCGCTGCCCTTCAGGCCAGGCCCAGCGCGGGCCGCCGCCGGGGGAGGCCGGAGCGCTGCGCCAGTCGCTCGGGGCGCGTCGCGGCCCGGCCCCGGCGCTGCCCCTTCCCCCTCTCCGCGGCCCTGGTCCGCGCCCCGCGCGACGGCGCTTACCCGTCACTGGTCCATCCCGCCCCGGCCGCCGCGCGTTGCCCGCACACCCGCCAGCGGGTCACGTGAGTCACCGGGTCAGCTGACGCCGCCGCAGCGCCGGTCACGAGACGGCGGAGCGCGGGGCGGGGCGGTGTCGACGCAGCGCTGGCGCGACGCTGACGCAGAGGCACAGTGACTGACAGATGCGCTCGTCTGGCGGCTCGTGGGGCCACGGGTTCGAGACCCAGCCCAGCCAGGCCGGGCACGGCCACCCCTGTCTCTTCCCACACCAACAGCCGGGGCTGGCCCGGAGCACCGCCGCGGGCACGGGCACCGCCGGCCTCCGTGGGGAGCCCGGGAGAGCCTCCTGCTGCCGCCAAGGGCGCCTGAGGCAGGCGGACCCCCGGCAAGGCGAGAGTTGGTGCCCCCCTATGGCTGTGGGTGACTGCAGCAGAGGGGAGGTGCAAAGGCGGCCGCCGTTAGCCACAGGGTGACTTCGGGTGGTTCCAGCCCGACGAAGGACGTGGCTGTGTGTCTCTGGGAGCAACTCCAGGCCTCTCGTCCGGTGGTCTTCTCCCTGTAAGTATTTCTAGATCTAGCAGCTCTAAACTCTGTTTAGTCAGTTCAAAGTGTGAGCGTCGTTAAGCAACCTCAGGTCAGCCTTCCTTCAGCCGTTCCTGCTCTTCAACCATCACAGGCTTCTGAAAATCTTCCCCTTACTGAACTGCCCACAGCCATTTGTAATACTCTTCACATGCTCCTGCTGGTACAGTTTGGTTAGAGAGACGTTTTGCATATCAGTATAAAACACATACCCTAGAAAAACTTACTAAACCAGAAACTTGTCTACCTTAAAAGTGATCAAACTTATTTTTAAATACCTGCATTACAAATTAGAGCAAGAATCATTTCTTAATGGCTGAATTACTAACATTCAGTCAGTTTTCAGTGGAAATTCTTATAAAACTTCACAACAGGCACATTTTGTCATTATTTTTGCAAGCCATTTTCCTCAAAATATGACAATAGATGCCATATGCCAGCACTAACTAGCAAATGCAAATCATTATGCTATTTTTGGAACAAGATAAGATTTTTTTTGAGTGATTCATAGCTCCAAGCGATCAGACAGAAACTTGGCATTGACTTCTATAAATAAACAGAGTAGTTAATAAATGATATTATAAAATCAGTACTTAACAGAGGAATAGCAAGCACTTCTAACTTGCATGACATACCTGCTTGTAAAACCCCAGGAGAGGAATCTGAGAACAAGGACCTATGATCTGCCACTTGCAGTCCACTGCCTAATGTGGTTGGTTTTTAACAATATTTGCCATTTTGTTAACTAAGATCAGTGAAGTACAAAGCAGGCCTGTAGGCCATCTATAGCTCTTCACAACAAAACAAAAAAAAAACCCAAGGAAAAAAGAATTAACACAAATAATTGGGATATTGGCAGAATAAACGCACAGTAACAGTGAGCTGCAGCATGGTCTTTAAGGGAGCTGCCGGTGAGAAAGCCAAGCCAGGTGTGCAGTCATTACAAAAATTGTAACAAGGAGAATACTGTCAAGATTAACATTTAAAACCAGAGCTGCTACAATATGAGTGGTTATATGATAGATTAAACAGATATGCTCACTAGTAGGTTTATAAATGTACTTGCCTGTAGCATTGCTCTGTCTGGCCTGGTGAGGATATTTTTATGAAGACTCGGAAGCCAGACAAAAGTATGCAATTTTTCTTACAACTCAAGAAATGTATTTGTTGAAATTTCATTTGGGGAGGGGGGAACTGTAATGTCTCTTTCTGATCTCAATTGTTTTCTGTTGTATTTTCTGAAAAATAATTCTCTTTAAATCATTGCATAGTAATCTTATTATACAACCCAGATTTATGTTAAAGATGACCTTGGATCAGCCCTCCACACAGGCTTGTATTCAGCTTTAAATACCTGAATCATTCATTTTTGTTCAGCAAAACTTATGCACAAGCTAAACCAGACTGACTTGAGTGTGCAGTGGGGTACACAGAGAAATTTGCAGATAGAACACCTTAGAACTTAGAAATCTTACCTAGGAGTTAGGCAAGAGGTGGCAGGGGGGCAGGATTGCCCTTAGACCTGATCTTTTACCAACTGTGTGAAGTGGTTGCTCATTTAGATTTGGAGAATGAAAATAAGTGTACATGAGATGAGTTATGGAAGTAGCTGCTGCCATTTTAAAGTCCTGGTGATGAAAATAACACTACCCAGGGCTAGCAAGGTCCCACCGGGCCTACACGACCCAGAGCATGTGTGCCACAACAGGCAGCGATGGGGAGTCCCTGGCTGGGGAACCCACAGCGGGAGCCTCCGTCAAAAAGCCCATTGCAGGCGGCTATCAGAAGCCATCCAAGTGCCCTGTCCCTGGAAGCCCTCTTGTTTGTGAGTTGAGGTTGCTGTCCCATATTCCCTCATGGCAATGAATGTTTCCAAAATGATCATGGTGAAAGGATTTTAGCTTTTTGTTCTACTGCAGTGACTCTTGACATCTCCGAGCAATTCTGAAGGAAATACAGATTTAGTTTGAATTTTGATTATCCACTTTTTTTTTCTTCCATTTATCTGTTTTGATTGGTAGCAAACTTTTCTGCAATGATTTCTTCAGAGCTAGGTGTTCTTTGGTATGTAGATGACACACACAACACAGACTGGCAGAGATGGTGTAGAATTCCCTCGCTTTCTGATACTCTGTGAGGCCATGTTCCTCAGATGTTATACAAGCAAAAGCAGACAAACTGAATTCCTGAAGACAATGGGAATATTATCATCAATTTCAATAAGATCAGAATTTTACTCACAGTTTAATTGTGTCAGTGGGATTTTTTTTTTCTTCTGGTGATAAAGATGCTAAAATAAAGGTTCTGTACAATTTTCAGGGCTAAATGCCTAAAAAGGGAAAGATGTATTTTCTAAAGCTTGTGAACATCTGTAGATCAGAAGAGAAAATAATAGCACTGCTATACATGTAAGCCAGTAACAAGTTGCACAGGATTCAAATATCTGAAAAATAAGAAGTGCAGTGGGGTAAGATCATGATGTTCCATGTAACACAGGGAAACTGCCCTATCCTCTGGCCTCCATTGATATGACTGCTAGGAGAATAAGAGAAAAAAAAAATTTCCTAGTTATTCAAAGAAAGAGAAAATAAATGTGTATTACTTTGTTATTTACTTTTATGTTTCCTGCAGGTAGCTTTCTGAAAGCATTTTAATAAAAGATACCTATCAAAACACATTGCATTTTAATCTTTTTTGATGTTGCCTGGGAGAGACAAGCCTAAAGATTGAAATTTAAGTCTTTGAAAGAAGATCTTTGCGAACTGGAGCAGAAAGGGTATGTTTTCTTCAGTCAAGCTTTGTGTAGGAGACAGAATGTCTCTTCCCTAGCTGCTTTTCTGTTTTAAACTACCTCCCTGGCTTTCAGCTTCACATCTAGAACTTGAGGAAACTAATACATTTGAATTTTAGAAAATTTTAAAAGTTCCTGAATTATCTCAATTGACATTGAAGTCCCTGTTAATATGCATTTATGCATATCAGCATGTAATTATTCTATACAATGTGGGCAGCACGTTCAAGACAGGTGTACAAAGACTTCAGCTGGTATGCCTAAAGACTGTTGGGGCAGGTGGTACTCTGATGGACAGGAAACCCACATCCAAAGCCTTGTTCTAGACCATACAGAGGGAAGTTACAGACAGCACTTGTGATCCCGAGCACGTGCTCCAGCTGGACAGCAGCACCCGCTGCCTTGCCTGGTCAGTGCAGGGCAGGGAGTCCTTGAGTACCCCGCTGATGCAGGACTCAGAGCTGAGGTATTTGAGAGAGTACCTGATTTATAGAAGAGGGCACTGAGGAGTTCAGTGCTGCCATGAATCTGTGTTTCAGACCCTCTGATTTAGAGCTCTGTTGTAGTGATAAGCTGCTGGGGGGCTTCTTGGTGGGCTCTGGCTCCAGGCTTGGATTGATCAGAAGGGTTTGGCAAGGCCCTGTACGGTCAGCAACGCTCAGGGACACATTGAGCCCTGTAGCTGCACAGCACTTGCATCCACACGCTGCCGCATAAGGCTTCATGTTAGTCCCTCTCTCAAAAAACACCAAGTCAGGCAGCGTCCTCTTTGGCCAGCAGACCTGTGTCTATGGCAGAGGTCAGCTGGCCTGGCCACGCCCGCAGAACTCTGCAGAGTGAGCAATATTTTGAACAGTTACAAATTTGTCCAGCAGAAGAAATTACAGAGCCTGAAGGAGTCTGTCGGCAGAATGGTTGGATGCCTTGGGAGCTGTGGGAATACCAGTGGTGTCTGTGGACACAGTAATGTCAGATGGCACTTCACTGGAGTTATGTGCCTGAACCCTGCCATGAATCTTCACTGAATTAAAATTCCATGTAGATAATTTCAGTATCATAGAATAGTATTTAAATTAATTTTATGTCTGTATACTCTGAACAATTGAAGCAGTAATAGATGGGCAACTTACATTTTATGAAAGATTGTGAAAATACTAGTGACGTAATAGTGAAGTGCTAATTGTTATAACTTGGCACCCAGCTCTGCAAGCACTCCTTTAACTCAGCAGGATGTCACTTGTGCCTCTGTAGATAGCACCTTTGAACACAGAAGTTGCTGGGTGGAGTAGTGATAATACAGGCTACTATCACAGTGGTTTTGACAGAGGAAAAAAACAACAAAAGCCCTTTCTCACTCCTATATAACCGTCCTAGAGATTTTTCTTTTTAAAATTATTATTTTAAAAAACAATTTGAATATTTTGTATATTATCTTAAATTCTCGGTTTCCTCTCATTCAGATCCTTTGGTTATAATCCTAACCAAGTGTTTTCCCATCACAACATTATATTAGAAAAGTTTTCAGGGTATAGTTTGATAAGAAACTATTTGACATCAGAGCCAACTTACAAAGACACTGTGTCCTTCCTGTGCCTGCTGGTTCTACCCCACATTACCTCTTCTTCTGCGCAGTGCTGTACCAGCACAAGCAGTCTCTGACCACACAGTGGACTTGCGGCTGAAAACCAACCTTTTTTCCATCCCCTCCTGTAGTTTTTCAGTTGAATCAGTTCTTTAACCTGATGTACTCAGTGGCTGTAAGTATGTCAGCACTTGAAAGGAGTGTTGGTGAAAGAGTAAGAGGCTCAGAAGGTTCGAGATCACTGAGCTGTACAGCTGATTCATGCAACACTTCCACTGAATCATGTCCTCACATAAAAAACTATGTATGTGTTTATGGTTTATATGGTGTTATATGTTTCTTATGCTAATGACAACAAAAATACTTGGCAAATACAAAACTCATAACTCATTTAAGTTTTATATTTACTTAAAATTTTTGATAGAGGGCAATGTTAGCACAGCTCATCTTGTGCTTCCTAGTTCTACCCTCATTTTTCACAGTCTATAAACGATGGTATGTCAGGCTCTTCACAGACATAGAATCATAGAATAGTTTCGGCTGGAAGAGACCTTCAAGATCATCAAGTCCAACCTTATTCCTAACCCTATAAAAAACCACTAAACCACGTCCCTAAGCACAACATCTACCCATCTCTTAAACATCTCCAGGGATGGTGACTCCACCACCTCCCTGGGCAGGCCATTCCAATGCCTGACAACCCTTTCTGTAAAGAAATGCT
>WTSP01002944.1:0-10115 GCA_025331215.1 Actenoides lindsayi
TGGGAGTTAGAAAAGAGAGGAAATAGAGAGGGGTGAGAGGAAGGTCGAGGGGGGGGAAAAAAGGGGAGGAGAGTGGGGAGGTGGGGGGTGGGGGGGGGGGGGGGATTGCTTAATACTGGTGGGGGAGCACAGCCAGGTCCTAAAGAAGTAATTGCATAAATGGAAAAAAGTTCTCAGCCCACCTTTCTACCCTTTCTTAAAAGTATGTATTCTTCTACAGGATGGGATAATTTTGCAGCCTTGCAGTTAATTTCTCATTAACTAAATCAGATGTAGTTGCTTTTCTGAATTATTCTGGTTTATTCTTCACGCTTTTAGTTTTTTTTAATAATAATTTGTGTCCAGATGCCATGATCAGAGAAGTATGGGTGGGGAAAGGAGAAAACCTCCTGTCAGTCCTGTCCCTGCACTCCCCTTGAGATGAAGCTGTGGGGCAAGTGGCTTTGACCAAGTCCTCCAGCCTCCTTATCAGGTGGACAAGTGGTGTTGGATGGAAACCTCACCATCCTTACCAGGACTGCAGTAGAAAATGAAATGGGACAGAGTGGGATTTGAGAAGGGAAAGAAAAGGAAAATAATGAAAATAAAGGGGACAGAGGAGGAAAGTGATGAGGAGGTGGTGGGGGCTGGCGGGGCTTTGAAAGCTGGAGACGAGCAGCTATCAGACAATACCACAGGAAGTCTTAACTTGTATTTTTAGGGACATTTGGTGTTATACTTTACTGTAAATACTGGGTTTGGGGGAGGAGGAGGAGAGAAATGACTGCTCCTCCTGCTGCCTGCTCTGCTAGGCTTTGTTTCACTTCTATTTTCCTTCCTCCCAACCTCAGTGTTTGCAGAGGGAGAGGTGTTAGTATCTTCCCACCCCATTGCTCCTGGCACTTGTCCCCAGCACGGCAGAGCATTTCCAGGTGACACGTGAACTGGGGAGCCACCACGTACTGCATGAGGTGGGCAGGGACCCAGTCCTTCTCCTGGAAATCTAGGTGATTCAATCAGTTGTTTGATGGGGATTTATCAAATCGGCAACCTCTTGACACCCAGGCCCAGGTTTGCTGTATGTCTGAAGATTTTCCCTTTACATTTCTAAGTAAATGTTTGCGTTTCACGCAGCTCTCAGCTCAGAGAAGAAAAGTGAGGGCTGGTTGATGCAATTTGCACAGAATTGCTCAGGAAAACAGGGTGCTTGTGTATGGCAGGACAACTGTATTTTTGACCTGTGCACTAAGCTTTCAGAAGCAGAAATTATTTCAGATTTCCTCGAAGTGATTTCAAGCTGTCCAGGAGTTTCAGGGGAAACCAAGATCTTCTATTCTGTTGTCACATTGAGTGTTTTTCACTTCTGCTAAACAACAAGCCAGAAAGAAGAACTGGGACACATTTACATTAAATCACAACATTGTGCATTACTGATAGGTTTTTTTTAAAAACAGGCTTTAAATACTGATGGGGGAAGAGTCTTTTAAAAGCACTCTTAAGACAGGACCATGGGGATGAGGTTTCATTTATCATCAGCATAAGCCTTTTCAGCAAGGATGGTATCATTGTTCCAGAGCATGTTAAGAGGCTGCTACAGGTAGCACGTCCTGAGCAGGGGTAAGGAGCTTTTCCCAGTCTGCAAGTGCTGCTGAAATCTCTTACTCTTAACAACTCTCCTCCACAACCATGAAACCCAACTCCTCGTCAGTTTGGCTTGGCCATCGTTCAGGTCAACTTAGTGGTGACTGATCTCTTCAAGTGGCTCTACCTCTGCACCATGGCAGTTTATTCCCTCTGTATTGCCATTTCTTTTCAGAGTAGGTTTTATTTGCTGAGTCAATTTCTTTCTGGTCCAGCACATCTCTCTGAGATCCCAAGGAGCCAATGAAAGATATGGCAACAGACATTTTTTTTGGGTGGGTGTGTGGTGTGCATTTGGGGCCAATAGGGACTAGATTTATTGAAATCTTTGGTTCTTCTTGATCTGAAAAGTACTGGGAACAGCAGCCTTCAGGGAATACTTCAGCTCATCTCCTCAAAGATGGGTAGGAATTTGGAAATCTGAAGAAAGGAAACAAAATTTAAAAGGTTAAAATTGGAACGAATAAAGAAAGATTTGAAGCACAGGTACCTAATCCAGTCCAGAGATTTGCATTTCAGAAGTTTTGATGAGGGCTTGTTCTTTTGTCTGAAATTACTCATCTTCCTTCTTTGTTTAAAGTGCTGGAGGCTCACGTCTTGTAGGCAGTGCTGATGAGTTGTGGCTGCTGCAGTCATCTCATGTGCAGTCACTGGTGTTGCTGGTATTGCCGGTGACTTCACTCCTCGGTCGCATCACCGCTGTCAGCATTAACTGCAATTACTCACTTGTAATTAAATAGCCAGGGTGGATTTGTAATGGCATTGCGGGCTCCCTGGAGAGAGCTTGGTTGGAGGCAACATCTAGAGAAGTTATGTTGGGGTCAGCAAGCCTACCTGAGTGGAAGGCAGGAGCAGGGCCCTGGAAAGGAGGGCCTGAATGAGGGGAAATGTCTGTCCTAGGTGTGCTTTTTCCCAGCTAAAAGATCTCTCTCTTCACTTCTATGTTTCATTTGTGAGAATTAGGTTATACAACGTTTAAATCCCCAAACAGTGGGAAGGGGAGGGAGGAGGTTGAAAGGACAGACTGGTGGGTCCCAAGCCAAGTGTTGAGTAGTGCTTACATCTATCCTGGGTGGACTTTGAAAGCCGTTGTGCTTAGGGACAGTGATAGTGGTACCATAAACATCTGCAGGTGAGGAGACTGTGACATCAGCCATGCAGAAAGTGGCCCAAAACTTTGCCATGGTGTAAGTCAAATGATTATTGAGCTGAGAGCTGTCAGTCTGAGGAACAGGTGTGAAGACTTGATGCTCAAGTAGGGTGGCTGGTCCCTGCATCCCACTTGTTTCCCATTTGCCGTTGTCTTGACTTCCATCGGGAAGCTCTTGATTGAGAGGTCTTCCTCCTGGTGTCTCGCCTCTTCATTTTATTATTTGCCTTTCATATTTAAGAGAACCTTCCCCTAATCCTCAATAAATGCCAGCAGCTCGCTGGGTGCTGTTAGGAAACTGTTCCTCTGGCAGAGCTGTCTGAGGCCAGGGCTGAAGCCTGCAGAAACCTGAGTCATCTTGTACAGAAAGTCATCTATTTTATTGCAATTTCCAGTGCACTTTTTAAGCAGTCTTGTGGAAATGCTGTGTAGGAGCACTTGAATTACAAATGTAGAGGAGTTGTACTTTTTTTTTCCTTTTTTCTTTTTTTTTTTCTTTTTTTCCCCTAAGTCTACTGGGAAAATGAAAGCCCTTTGCTATAGAAAAATGAAATAATTAAGAATTTATAGTGTGCTCTTGTTTAAAGGTGCAAATCAGAACCCTAATGCCGAGTATGGGTGCGTGAGGAGCAGTTTTTATTCTCAAATGTGCTCTGACATCTAGGGAAGGCTTTGGAGGCTACTTGCCATACAGCATCAAGCATTGCGTCATCTTTATGGGGTAGCTGCAGTGTTATTTTACCCCTTTTATTGAGGGACAAAGTTGAGCGGCAAAGAGCCTGGCCCCTCTGGAGCCCAAGGTCGAGTGCAGTTGGTGGGGATCCAGGAATAGTGCCCAGCTGCTCGGCTCGGCCTTGGCCCCGCTTCCGGGGAGATCGGCCCTCACCGTGCTTTGCGTGCTGAGCCTTCCTTCCTTCCTTCCTTCCTTGGAGCTTAAGATTCCACAGTGTACTTAAAAATCAGCATTAACTTAATCGGGGCTCTAATACAAAGGGAATTTTTGCCTCCTCTTAAGTGTACCAAAACTTAGCCCCAACTGTGTTGGCTTCAAGGAGCAGGTAAATTGGCAGCGTGGTTGGTTGGTTGTTTTTCTCTAGAAAAATGTAGAGAGGTCTTTCCCCATGTCTGTACATTGGTGGGCTTTTATGTATTTAGGTGCCCAGACCCTAAATACCAAGCAGCAGACTCAAACTCTGTTTTTATCCAGCAACCAGCTCTCACTGCTGGGAAAGATCTTGCATTTTCAATAGGAATCTGCCTCTAACATATTGGCAGCTTTGAGTGGTTTAGTCAGATTTGGTCCTCCTGGGAAAGGGTTAAAAGCCCGTGGTGACCCAGGAGGGATGCGATGTTGCCTTGGCTGTAGGAGATGGGGTGAGTAGGTGGCCTGAGCTTGGAGCAGGAAGCAACCGGTCTAGAGAGATGCTTATAAAGCAGTATCTTATAATTTTCTTAATACAGCTGAAAGTGCAGGTTCGTGGTGTGATTGGATGCAGTGCCTGGGCTTGGGTCCTTCCTGACGTGCCTACAGCATGGCATAGTCCGTGTGGATTAGCCGGGGCTGAGGCTTCATGCTGAGCCTTTCAGATTTCTGCTAAGATCTTTATCCAGCGGAATAAAAGGCCATCACCCCCTGCCCATATGTGTTCTCCCTGCAAAGCTGCAGGCAGCCTCTGAGCTGCCCACGTTCCAGCAGGCTCCCTGCCCGCAGCCGGCTTTTTGGGCTGATTTTGAGAGCTTTTTTTTGTCTGCCTTTGTTTCATTGCGCGAGCAACAGCGAGTAAAATCCATAACCTTTGGACGGTTCCTTTAGACTCTACGGCATTGATTTGTGTCCGTACGCCTTATTTCTCTGTAAATACAACCCTTAATGGCTAGATAGCCCTCCTGCCTTGATAACGATGGCAAGCAGTGGCTGGAGTTCCTTAATTGCCAACTAGCGATGTGCTGCACTGGTGCTGGGTTGGTCCCTCACATCCTTGAGTGCCACAGGTAGCAGGAACACTTGGTCCTTTCTTGCCTCCTCCTACTCGTTTCTGAGGGGTATTGTTCCCATGAAATCCTTGGTACTGGCTTAACCTTGCCCTTCTAATCCCAAATCTTTCTTCTGTTCTCCCTCCTTTCAAATCTCTGTCTAAAACCTCTGCCTTGGCTGTGCTGCAAGGATGGATGGAGATGATGTGTGAGGCTGGGGGTGGAGGGTGTTTGCGTTGTTGGGTCTTCTTTCGTAGAGGAGCTCTCACCCCCCCAGTTTATTTTTCAGAGAAATGAGGACCACTGAGCACTGGGTGTCCCAGGGGGAGGGTCCTCGGCCAAGCAAGGGCAGCACAGCATTGCCCTTGGGCGCAGTGAGGTCCCGTTTGCAGGTCTGTGGGGGAGGGCAGGGAAAGGCAGGGATCTGGCTGCCTTATTTGTTAATGGAGAAGCTTTGCTGAGCCGATGCAAGGGTAAATTCCTGATTGAGGGGGGAGGCTTGGAAGCTGAGAAGCTATAAAAGCAATGCAATTTAATCTGCTGATCAACTCTGTTGATCCTAACCTGCAAGGCTGGCTCAGAAGGTGAGCCACAAAGGGGCTGTTTGGCAGCAGAGTCAGAAATCCCATCTTTATCACAGACAAAGCAGCCGAGGCACACGTGACATACATAAAGCAAATGTAAGGATAAAGAGTTTACCTGTCATTTTTCAGGCTCCCTTTTCCAATAAGCAGTTCTAAAATTTTACTCCCCAGTAGCTGACTTGCTTAAAGCAGTGGTTGTTGTGAAAGTCATGCTGTAGCCCTGTACAGCTGAGTTGGTCTGTATATCACATCCTGTTGCTGCGTGGCCATGGCTGGGTCCTCTACATCAGTGGAATAGAGGCACTGCAAAATCTTTATTGGCAACTCTCTTATGAGGGAAGGCTGAGAGCCCTGGGGCTCTGTAGCCTGGAAAAGGCAAGACTGAGAGGGGATCTTAATAAGGTTTACAAATATCTGAAGGGTGGGTGTCAAGTAGAAGGGGCCAGTCTCTTTTCAGCGGTCCCCTGTGATAGGACAAGAGGTAATGGTCGCAAGCTGAAGCACAAGTTCCGCCTCAACATGAGGAAAAACTTCTTCACTGTGAGAGTGACAGAGCCTGGAACAGGCTGCCCAGAGAGGCTGTGGAGTCTCCTTTTCTGGAGACTTTCAAGACCCACCTGGATCTGTTCCTGTGTGGCCTGCCCTGGGTGAGCCAGCTCTGGCAGAGGGGTTGGACTCGATGATCTCCAGAGGTCTCTTCCAACCCCTACCATTCTATGATTCTATGACTACTGACAGAAAGGGACTCAAAGTAGGGTAGAATGGACAGTAAGTTGTCAGAGCTGCTCAGAGCAGACAAAAATCCTGGAAACTCTGGATAGAAGAGAGTTTGATGTCCATCTGCTTTCAAGTATTTGAGGCGTAAAATTGGTATTTGAGCTGACATAGCTAGAACGTTCAACACAGGGTCTGCAGTGTCCTTAGGTGCAAAGTCATTTGCCTCAGGGAAGCACCTCAGCCCTCCATAGCACTGGATGTGGGTTTGCTTGTGTCATCCTTACACTTATTTTCCTAAGACCGAAGTCACTCCAAGAGATATACGTGAAAGCTTCTGGCAGCTGTGGCATTTTATCCAGGACCTTATGAATCTAAGTACCTTTATCAACTTGCTTCTCTTATTTCTACCAGTCTGAGACAGGGACTCAGAATTTTGAAGTGATGAATGTATGGAACCTAAAGGTACGAATTGGTTCAGATGACAGTCATCCTTCCTGTGTGGTCAGGAGTGTCAAGGTGGTTAGACCTGAACTGGTACCAGCGTTAGCAGGACTGGAGAGACTCAAGGTGTGAGGCAGTGGGAGCGTTGTAAGGATGGCTTGCTTAGAAAGTGGTTCAAGGTACCAGGTAGATGTTCTGGATCTTGTTGTGCAGGTTCAGCCATTGCCACCAGTGGGAAGGGGCATCAGAAGTTCAGCCCAAATTTCTTCCGGATTTGGGCTGTTAGGATTGGTACACAGAAGAACTCGGTGGGTTTGTGTCCAGGCTCCTTTCTGACAGCTGGGAGATGTGGGGATGGTGGGGGTGAAGGAACTGAGAGCCCCATTTAACTACCTGGATAAGTAGAGACTTCAGCAGGCCTTACCAAATCTGGAGAGATCCAAGGTGGAACCCCAGGAGCTCATCCTGACTCATCATGTCTTCAGAGAAACCCAGGGGCATGGGGGGATATGGGGCAGCATATGCAGCTATACTGTGCTACTGGGAGCTGAGATCAGAGAAAAGCTGTCCTGCACACAGAGAAACAGGGGGACCAGGAAAAACGTGGGCTGGGAAAGCAGGCTGGGCTGCTCAGTCAGCTCGGGTAATTCATGTGGACACGGTCATCTTATGCCACTGGCAATTTAATGAAATGCAATGGAAGCCCTTCGTGGAAAACCATCCACAGCCACAGAGTTAAATTTCCCAGATTAAATGCTCAGGAAATCGAGAATAGACTTTGGCCTTTCCTTCATGCTCAGTTTTCTTCATACAGGAACAAAAATAAATTAGAGCATCTCAATCAGCTTTCAATAATGGCTTCCTGTGTTACCAGGTCCCGTGGCTGCCTCCGTCCCCAGTGCCATCCGTCCCCGGTGCCGGGGGGGATGCTGAGCTTGCGGGTTCACAAGAGATGGCTGCAGCTTTCCCCACTGTTTGTTGGTTGAACAACCACCTTGCACTTTACACGCCACCTCCAAAATTGGATCTTGCTACTATGAAACTAGAGCCGAAGTCAAGCAGATGGCACTGAAGAGGTGTTTCAAGAAACCACATTTCCATCGGCATGTGTAGCGTTGTTTCCGCGAGGGATGTTTTATTGTGGGTTTGTTTTGTTGGTGGGTTGGTTTTTTTTCCTAACTTGGCTGCAGTTTGCAAGACAGTTACTGATGAGGGACACGGTGAAACTTCCCAGGTTGAACCGCAGCTGTTGAACGTGTGGCACGGATAAATGGGGTGTCAGAAGCCTGAGGAGACTGAGAGGCACCTGCGTCCATCCGCTGCTCTGGTGTGGGAGGTGGCAGGGTGTGGAGCTCTGCCTGCCTGCACCAGATCGGGGTGGCACCAGGCTGTTCTGAAGGGACAGGATTGTCTACAAATGCAGGAGAAATGGCAGCAGCCCTGCCAGAGCGTGTTACATGCTGGAGAGTTCGCTGGTGCCCCGGAGCTCTGGACACAGCAGCTCGCTCTCACCCCAAAGCGTAGTCTGAGGTCATGAGCAGCCCCAGTAATTGCAGGGAAAGGCTCAGGGAGCTCCCTGGTGCCCTGGGTTGTCCGTCCGTTCCTGTATCCTGCACAGAACTGGCTTCACCTGTGATAGAAACTGGTGCCCTGAAACTGGTGGATACATCCTGCTGTGGCCACAATAAAGCTAAGATGCCTTGGCATCATGCAGAAACGGTTGGCTGTGGGGTAAACTGTGCTGCATACCGCAAAAGCACGTGGAAGTTGCTTTTGTTTGGTGTTTGCAGTTGCCAAAGTTCCCTGCTGCAGCTTTGTGGCGGTCCCCTGCTACATGTTATATATTAGAGGTAGTGTGGCCAGCAGGACAAGGGCAGGGATTGTCCCCCTGTTCTCAGCACTGGTGAGGCTGCACCTCGAATCCTGGTTTCAGTTTTGGGCCCCTCACTCCCAACAGGACATTTGAGGGTCTGGAGCATGGCCAGAGAAGGGCAGCGGAGCTGGGGAAGGGTCTAGAGCACAAGTCTTGTGGGAAGCGGCTGAGGGACCTGGGGTTGTTTCTCCTGCTAGAGAAAAGGAGGCTGAGGGGAGACCTTCTTGCTCTCAACAACTTGCTGAAAGGAGATTGGAGCCAGGTGGGGGTCAGTTCCTTCTCCCAAGTAACCAGTGATAGAGGAAACAGCCTCAAGTTGCACCAGGGGAGGTTTAGGTTGGATATTCGGAAAAATTTCTTCCCCGAAAGGGTTGTTAAGCCCTGGAACAGGCTGCCCAGGGCACTGATGGAGTCCTCGTCCCTGGAGGGATTTGAAAGCCAGGTAGATGAGGGGCTTGATTTAATGGTGGAGCTGGCCATGCTGGGTTAGTGGTTGGTTTTGATGGTTGTCAAGGTCCTTTCCAACCTCAATGAAGTGATTCTTTGTCAAGCAGCAAGGATCTGGAGGAAGGTGTCAGCTGGTGGGATAGCCTGGAGGCTGTGTCTTTCACGGGCCACTCTCCAGAGCCAGAGATCTCCCTTTAGGGGACTGGGTGGTCCCAGCACACTGGGCAGCCCATTCCCTCCACAGCTCGGTGCTTCTCGCTGGCAGGAGCAGCCTGCGGGTGCTGTTAGAGAGGTGGCCTGTCTGACAGGGTGCCTTGTGGGTCTCCTAAACCAGGATTTAATTTTAGTTACTAACACTGCAGCGTCGCATAGGCAGTGATGTGAAGCAGAAGCACAGTGGGGGTGTTAAAGGGTGCTAATAACATGGCTGTCAGGAGCTAATGGTACTGGGAACAGCCTGTACTGCTGCCTTTTAGCTGCAGAACCGTGCACGAGCAGAGGAGTCGGGGACAAAGGGAGTACAGCCTGGGTGGAGAGGGGTGAAGGAGCACCCCCAGGGACCAGACACTGCCCTGGGGGGCTGCTGGGAGCTGCTGGGTCAGACCCATGTGTGCTGGGGGTGCTGGAGCAAAGAGCAAAGCTCACAGAGGGACTGGGAAAGCTGCAAGGGGTCCAGTGGTAACTGGCAGCATCCCTTTCCTCCTCCATCCCCCTGGTGCTCCTCAGAATCCTGCTGCCCGCAGTGTGGGACCAGCTCTGGGAAAATCTTCCTTTGTTCTTCTGTGGTTTTGGTTTGGGTTGTTTTCATTGCTCTTTGTCAGGGACATCTTTCCTTAGTCCTTTGGGCATCGGGTCTCCATAGAGTGCTCCTCAAACCCACTTCTAGTGTGTTTGCGCTCCCTTGTTATCTCTGTCCTCCTGCTCCGTGCTGGTATGCTCAGTGCACTCACCTTCCAGCCCAGATCTGCTCTTTTTGAGGCTCAGACATCCCTTTAGGAGAGCATCAGTGGTTCCTGTGTCCCGGGAAAGCCCTGCCAGGTGCAGATACATCTTGACACGTGGTCTGCTGCAAGACTTGCTGTGACCACAATGCTCTTCAAAACCCACAGCTTCAAACGCTTGTGGGCAAAATCTTGTGCAAGGTCCTTTGTGTGAGCGTGCAGCAGATAACACCACCCCCCACTGCCAGCTTGCTGGTGGCAAATGGTGGCAATGCCACGGCGGGGGGGGGGGGGGGGGGGGGGGCGCTTTCTAACCGCGGGTGTTCCCTGGGGGGGAACAAGAGGGGGGGGAGGCCACACCTAGAGAA
>WTSP01002944.1:30270-54146 GCA_025331215.1 Actenoides lindsayi
GGCTGGATGGGGCTCTGAGCAACCTGCTCTAGTGGGAGATGTCCCTGCCCATGGCAGGGGGGTTGGAACTAGGTGATGCTTAAGGTCCCTTCCAACCCTGACAGTTCTGTGATTACAAGCCCCCAGGTCCGAGCATGTCCCAGTGGCTCTGCATAGCGCTGCGGTGGCCCCACAGCTGCGTTGCCAGTGCTGGGGTCGGGAAGCCCTGTGGACACCATTGGTGTCATTGCAGTAATCACGTTTTCGTTCCATTTGGCAGCTGGTGATGGAGTTCTGCGGCGCGGGCTCCGTCACCGACCTCATCAAGAACACGAAGGGGAACACCTTGAAGGAGGAGTGGATCGCCTACATCTGCAGAGAGATTTTACGGGTACGTGTCCAGAGGGAGCTAAGTGTCGGGGCGCGTTGGACTGTCGCCCTTGGTGCTCGGGGACATGGAAAGCCTTTGGCTCCGTGGCTGCCACGCTGCCGGGGGCTGGAGCCTCTTCGGTGCCGGTAGGTTTGAATGATTCATGTGCTTGTATGATGAATAAGAAATAAGCCCTGTTTAATGTCTTTTAGCTCTGTTAGTTCCCTGATTTTTAAACCTTCTTTTTTTTTTGACCTCCGACAAAAATGTCCTTTAGTATTAATAGAGCAAAGATTTATTGATATTACAAGTATATTTTCAGTTAATAGGTGAGGACTAATAAAGTCTGTGGAAAGAGTCTTCATGACTAAAAAGCATCCTACATTTTATTAAATCCACATGTCTGTGGGTTTAATGAGGATGCTGCAGTTCTTATACCCCCAAGATAAGTGTCTGACTGGAATATCTTAAAATGGGCCACACCAGAGTTTCATGTACTGGGAGATGGCAGCTTCAGCAAAGGCTTGTTTCCATCTTGCTCAACTGAGGTCAGATCATAATGATTGCCTGATATTAAAATCTATCACTCTGTGAACCAAGGTCTTGTGCAAGAGAAAAAAGAAATACTGGGCATGTGAAGGAAACCCCTAGAAGAGCCATTCAAGTGGTAGGACGAGAGGAAATGGCCTCATATTACATCAGGGGAGTTTTAGACTGGACATTAGGAAAAATTTCTTCCTCAAAAGGGTTGTCATGGCCTGGCCCAGGCTACCCAGGGTAGTGGTGGAGTCTCCATCCCTGGAGAATTTTCAAAGCCGTGATGTGGTGCTGAGGGACATGGTTTAGTGGTGCCCTGGCAGTGTTGGGTTAATGGTTGGACTTGATGATCTTAAAAGCCTTTTCCAACCACATATTTCTATGAAAGAAAAGGAGGCAAAATGACTGCTCCAAAAGGAGGTGACTGACATGGCTGCTGCCAGTGATGTCCAGAGGTGACACAGCACTTCTCTGTCGACACTAAATGCCCCTGTCTGCTCCAGCGTGATGTGCAGGAGGTGCTGGCACTGTAGCTAATCAGTTGTTGTATGAACACTGCTTTCAGTGCCAGGACACCCCAGTTATATTTGCTTATTTTAAACATATGAGCTCCGTGAGCCTACTTCTTGAAATAGTCCCTGGCAATGAGTCAGAAACCCGCCACTGACTCATGTCCCAGGGCCACCACCCAGTGTCATCACTTGCATTTTGGCTGCACACTGGGGCAGTGGTTGGTGACCTCTGTAGTGTTTCCAGTGATGGAATAACTCCCACCTTTGTGCTGCAGAAGGCGGCTCAGTCTTTCTTCACACACTGGTGGCCAGTTGTAATTCTAACATGGGACTCGATCCCACGTTGTTAAAAGATTTATTGAAATTCAGTGACGTATTTGCTTTGCCTTCAATGCACAGAGGTGCCTGTAAGTGGGTATAATGTGGCTAAAAAAAGGCTCCCATACAGATCTCATCTATTCCTTGGTGTCGTCCCAAGGTAACGAGCGTAAAATGACTAACAGCTACTAGTAGTGAAAGCAGAAATTATTTTCTTCCTCAAATACAGATGTTTAATTTGAAATGTCAGCCTAATGCAGAATCCATTGTTGATGCAATCCATATTTTTCCTAAGCTGGCACTATAGGTGGATGTTACTTTGAAACTGAAATAATAAATGAATGAAATAAAAATGTAGGTGGCAAAAAGAAAATAATGAGCTAATAAAAAAGCACAACAGAAAAGCTAGTTTACCTTTAGCCTTTGAGAGAGGCTTTTAATTTGAGCTATATCTCTAATTAGGGGTATGTGCAAGTCATAACAGTTGTATTTGCATGGTAGCTTTTTTTAATACAAGCTTTTCAGTGTCTTAAAGTCCAGTTTATTGGACTGATACAACAAGAGAATTGTTTTATGGGTGATGGAAATATAGAAGGGAGACAAAACCATCTTCTTATTTCTGTCACAGAAATGGCTCCCTGAGGCAAGGGAGCACATGGCAGGAAATATGTCTAGAGCTAGGGAGGAATTTGGGTTAATATGGATTCCTACAGGAACTGTAAGGTTGGATTTAATCCTTATAGAGTTGATGTTTCTCCTGCAGTGGAGAGCACTCACTGCAGCACATACAGCCCATCAGTGGGTGTCTCACTGGCCAGGCATCTCCTCTCAGCCTGTGACATAGGACAGTATTTGCAACACATGATAAACAAAAGCCTTCTGAAGTGCTTAACTCCAACTGTGAATCTTTATTTTCTGGAGCATAGTTGGATGAGGAGGAATGTTAGAAAATAACATGCTTTGAATGTGGACTTCTCTAACCTTTCTCTGAATTCTGTAGGGTCTGAGTCATCTACACCAGCACAAAGTAATTCATCGAGACATCAAGGGACAGAATGTATTGCTGACGGAAAATGCAGAGGTTAAACTAGGTAAGAGTGGAGTAGAGCTCTCGGAAACTGCGAGTGGACTGGCTCGAGAGCAGCAGCAGAATTGATTTGTACATTACTTAGGGAAAGGGGATGGACACTAAGAGCTACTCTGTGGTTTTCGTTCGTGCCAGCCTCAATAAGATCACTTTGGGTGTTGACCAGGTGCTGTGCGATAAACTGCCAGTGATTGATGGCCAAGTTCTCCATACAAAGATGTACTTGAAGTGGTGTTTCTCTTCAGACAGGTAGTTTGGGCAGCTTTGCCATCAGATACGGGTTAATTTTCATTCAGATACCATTTTTTTCCTGCCCCAGATTGGTAACGTCTGGAGACGCACACAGGGCGACTGTCAAAGGCTGTTCCCCTGCAGGTTCGTAGTAGTGTCCTACAGGATCATAACCCATTCCATTTAGTGTGGTGTAATCTAGACTAGTTTTCCAAGCTAACCTGTTGGAGAGAGCTTAATTTGCAACAACCACTCTGAATTTCATATGTGGTGTTAGTCACCCTAGAGAAGACCAGGCGTTCATGTGAAGATCATATGGAAGACAGCAGATCAGCACAGAGGACATGCTGATACCCTCAGTTGTCCAGCACCAACGTTATTAAGGCTGTCTTTGTGTGTTTTAGTTTATGCTAACAATGAAAGATCCCTTACACTGGTAAAGCGAGGTGCAAACCTTGTTTTCCCATGTCTCTCCTGTCTCTTTACAGCAGAATAAACCCCCAGCTTAACAGATGGCACCACCAGCTCGTTTGGATTTATGCTGGTGAAGATTCCCCTCTGAGGGGAAATTCTCCAGGGCAAATCTCCAACCATTGTGTTGTGCAAAGTGAACTTAGTGGACCATAGAGTATTCTCTCATTGATTTGATTTCATCAGTTTTTGCTTCATTTTGCAGCTCTCTGCTTGACATTTCCCTATGGGCCTTTGTCCTTGGCCCTTAGTTCCTTCAGTTTTTTTGCATTCCTGTCATTTCCAGCAAGAATTTAGGTAGAAAAACGAGGCTTCTACCAATATTTGGCAGGCTTTAATTCAAATGAGAAAGAGTAGAACAAAGGCTGCTGCTTATTCATGTTGCTAACCCTGTTTCTCATTAGTATGAGAAGCTGTGATTTCTTTTCATTGCCTCCTGGCAAGGAGGAAAAGACACGGGGTTTTGTGCAAAACCTGGACATCAGCTGATCAGATTTGTCCTTGATTGACCTCTGTTGATCCCAACAGAGATCAAACAGGATTGTCTCTGGCCACATCTTTCTTTCCTGACCCTGCAGAGGGTTTGACCTGAATAAGCTCAATGTTTTACATTCAGCAGCAGCGTTGCTCAGGTTTGTCTCTGACCTTACGGTGCTCTGATGTCTCTCTGATCCACAGTGGATTTTGGTGTCAGTGCTCAGCTGGACAGAACGGTGGGCAGGAGAAACACCTTCATTGGAACACCTTACTGGATGGCTCCCGAGGTCATTGCCTGCGATGAAAATCCCGATGCCACTTACGACTTCAAGGTACCTAAAAAAGCATCTTCCTACTCTTTTGTGCATCTTTACAGATGCAATCTCTACAAAGTCTAGCACCTTTACTAATAAGGCAGGGAAGGAATTAAAGCAACACTTAGCGGTGCTTGCAGTGAGAGTTGTGATCGTGACCATCTGAAGAAGGTGCCTGGTATGATCTCAGATTTTATGCCCCAGTTCCATGAATGTGAGTACTCAGGAATTTAGTGTATTCAACTTTGAAATAGATGTGGCCACGCAGCATGGTCTCCTCCTGCTTCCTGGCTGTTGGATTGTGAGATGCCAATTCAGGTCCAATCTGAATCTTTGTTGTGCTCTTCATGTATCCAAATTTACTGTGTAGAAATCTTTCCCATGCTGAGAAAGGTGTCAGACTGAGGCTTTGTACCTGCTAGCCTGCTTTCCAGTGCTGCATGTTTAAATACTACAGTCAAACATGCTGTATTTGCTCTATTTACTCTGGAGAGAAGTCAGGTCAGGTTTAGAAAGGGCAAAATCACGTCTCCTGGCCTGCAGGCTGGTATTCACAGTGAGATCTGAAGGCTGCTACACAATCAGACATTTGGGGGGCTGACCTACTTTTCACATGTCTCTCTAGCCTGCTTGAAGTTTATTTTTGGATCAGTGGCAGCACAACATTGCTGCTGAGTTATAACGTGGTGCAGAGCCTCGTGCCACGCAGCAGGTCTGCAGGAGGGTTACGTGTCCCACCTGCCCATTCAAGCTGCAGCAAGCTCTGCTGTTTAAAGCAGGGAGAGCTTAATATATTTTATCATGTTTCTGCCTTACTGCAAATTTCTGGATGCACATCTGTAGAGATGTCTCTTGGGCTTGTGTCCCTTGGTATTTTTGAAGCATCCAGAACTTGAATTTCTGGCTTTAAACCCCCTAAGGTCCACTGAGCATGTCTAGAGAGGAGAGCAAGACACTGACATGTGAGCTCTGGAGGTAAAGGAAGAAGCTGAGACATATAGAAAGCTCACTGTACCTCTGTTCATCCATGTGTTGAGAGGTCACTTTTTGAGGTAATGTTTGAAAAGGACTTTGAGACGCTCTGGTATGGAGCTTTCTGAGAGTAGGACACCCCAGTGTAGCAGTGCATCAGCCCACCATTGGGGTACGATTTGGGGTGCAGTTACTAATCACCAGAAAAACATCTGAGAGATGAAGGATTTTAAAGTGACACTTTGGTATCACAGCTATCAATTGATTCTGGAACTGGTGGTTTGCCATCAGCAGCTCTCCAGTCCGAGTTCAGGCTCCAGGTTACATAAATCGTTACCGGTGAGGACACGTAGAGATAGTTTAATCTACACTTACTTAATGAACCAATTACAACAAGCATTTCCTCAGCCCGCGCTGCCTGCTCTTGCTGCTTCTCCACTGATAGCTGCCTGCTGCAACACTCCAATTATTATTATTTAGAAAAATAAAATAAAAATGGATATCTTCATAAGCTACTTTCTACCCTCAAAAGTCCCTGAGGTTTTTTTTCTCTTTCCAGAATAACTAGGGCACTTAATATGCCGTTGACTGATGAACAAGAGCTGGGACCAGAATCCCTCTATTGTCCCCGAGGATCAAACGCTCGTAGCGAGCTGGGCGCTTGCATCTCTGAAGTTGGCATTGACCCTTTTCCCTTGGCTGGGCGTAGGAAACAGAAGGCTGATTGCTGCCGACACACTCACTGCGGGGTGTTTTCAGAGCTCGTAGCGATGTGGGAGCCACTGGACATTAGTCCGTACCCCGGATCACATCCCTGCACCTGATGCTCTTGCTTTGAAGCTGAGGGGGGGAAATGTAGCTGACAAATTTTATTATTATTTTTTTTAAAAGGGATGCAAATGAGATGCTCTCAGGTTTAGCCAACTGGCTTAAAATAGTGAATACAAAGATGAGGGTGAAAAAAGGAATCCTTTCAGACTTAATCTGTTGGACAAAAAGCCTCTGATCTCACTGTTTTCTTAGCCAGAACAAGATGCCTGTGTAATCTATGGAAGGAGGCAGTAAATACCTCCTCAGAAAAACAAACCAGTTCAAAAAAGAACAAATAAAACCCCCACATTGTTGAGGGTGTTTATTGTTTTTCCCCCCAGCCGTTTTTCATTTTTTCTTGAGAGATATCTTGTCAATAAGCTTAGAATCAAAACAGGGGGGGGTGGAAAGGAAGCTCATTTCCCTTCCATGAGTCAAGACAATGCAAATATATTAGCACAGTGGCGTTTTGCTGGGTGGACTGAAAAGCTTTTCAGACCCAAAAATAAAAGCCCCGCACAAAAAAACCCCAACAGCAACAAAAAAGAATTCCAGATCATTATAAAATGTGAGCTTCCCTCTGAGTTTTCTGCTTTCCCTGGGAGACTTAGGGAGGTGATAATCCTTTCCTATATTGCTCCAACTTCAAAATCACTTGGCATCTTGCATATAATACTGGGCACCTCAGTGTGGAAAGACACACACTAGGAATTTGGAAGGAGTTCAGCGGCAGCCCAAAGGGAAGGGGTCATGTGTGCTGAATCATGTGGAAAGACTGCGGTAATTAAGTATGTGGCAGAAATCCCAGCTGACCAGAAACAAAGAATGGATGAGACTGTCCTGTGAAAGGGCTGGAAATAAGATTTGAGAGAGAATTTTTAAGCAGGTACAAAGATATGTAGCAAGGACAGTGTTTGCTCAGAGACATGTTGAGTTGAAAATGGGGAGAAGTGCCTTGAAATTTAAAATCTAAGTTGTTTTTCCTGTATGGTATATGTGAGAAGGTGCTTGTGGTCCCTAGAGGTTCTCTGTGGCTCTGGCTGAGCTTTTGGGGCTCTGTGCTGGGAAAAATAACCTTTCTGGGATTTACTCACTGAATTGTGGGTTTAGAGGCTTGAGGCAGTTTGGAAAGGGCAGCGCTTGGGACGGAGAGGAGAAGACTGAAGTAGGACTGCAGGGACCTGGCAGAGAGCAGGGCAAAGGGAGAGCAGGATGTGAGAGCTGGAGATGCAGGAGGAAGGGTGGAAGGCAGAGTCCATCCCTTTCACCCCAAGATGTATCTTTTTATAGCATTTACTGGTTTTGATGTGCTCACTGGAGGTTAGCTGTTCTCCAGCAACCATCAGCCACAGCTTGTTCTGGTCTCTTGTGCACCTGCAGCTTCTGGCCTTGCCGTTGTCCCCCTCCCATCTCAGGCAGGCCTTTCCACCCCTCCAGAGATGTGTCGGAGGCTGTGCATGAGATGAAGGCACCAAAAGGAATCCGGGTGCTGTTCCCGATGCACTGGGTGCTGGGCTGTGAGTCATGAGCAGCCCTATACACGGTGTCCAGAATAAGGAATTAGCTGCCTTCTGCCAAAACCCCAAGTGGAAGCAGTGCCATCAGGGAAGGTGCTCGTTTTCTCTCGCTGAGCACGTACAGTCTCTGCCTTGGCGGCTGCTGGGAGAGCCAAGACATCCTCCGGGGCTCGTTACCAGATCTAGAGGTGCAACTGCGGCTCTTGAGTGATGGTGGGGTGGGGAGGAGGTGCTGGAGGGGAGCTCACCACAGATCTGGCAGGGAGCTGGGAATACAAATGTCCCTGTCTGAGAAGGAGAAAATGGAAGGAAGAGTGATACAAGTGTGAAATCGAAGAGTTTTCTAAATGGGTGGCTTCTCTGTGCTCTAATCATTCAGGAGACTCAACCAACCATGTGAGCTGAGCAGGGTTTGGGAACAGGGTATATGAAAGTGTCCATTTCTCCTTCCACTGGCTAAACACCACTTTGCAGACTTCCATTTAATCAGCAGTCCATGATGCAAGAGCCTCCTGAGGTATCTCAAGATACTTCATGTTTTTAATCTAATCCAGGCAGCCTGTTTTCTGTGGAGCTGGATCAAATCCATGGATGTGTATCACCCAGCTTTAAGCAGGGAGCCAGCAGACAGGTTTTCTGCTTAACCCAACCATGAAGCCAGGAAGTAATTTCTCACCATCTCATCCAGGAGCTGGGGGTTCATTTGTTAGTTCACAAAGCTCGTTAAGATGCCCCCAGTCAGGGGACTGACAGATCATCAACATCTCCCCAGGCAGTATCCTCACCACAGCTATTGGGAGCGGTGCCCCAGCAAGGTGGCCATGTCCCACATTGCAAACACCTTGAAGGGTTTGAAATAAATCTTGGAATAAACAGCGGGGTTGGGAGCCTCTTCTAAAGCTCCAGCACATGGCAGGAGGATGAGACAGGCTCCCAAGTGTGGGTCCCAGGGGCTTGCAGAGGACATGGAGACCCAGCTTATCAGGTTGAGCCCCCTTGGGCTGGGGAGAGCCAGGCTTCCCCCCTTGCCCAGTGTCTGCTGCTGAGACGATGTTCCCCTGCATCATGTGTGTCCCTCTGCTTTCTTCTACAGAGCGACTTGTGGTCTTTGGGGATAACGGCCATCGAGATGGCGGAAGGTGCTCCCCGTAAGTAGATGCTCTGCTTTGGGGGACCTTGGGTTGTAACGTGCTGGGGTTTGCTGAGCACCAGCTGGTGCTCGGATCTGGGCAAGAAACATCGCACGAAGGTGTTCCCAAGCAAGCTGTGCTCGCTGAGGTGGAGCTGGCAGGGTCCGTGGGGACAGAGCTGCCAGGGCAGCATGGCCTGGGGGACAGGATGAGCAGTGAGCAAAGGCACATGACCCTGTGTGACTCCTGACATGTCACTGGAGCACTCCAGGACTCTGTTTCCTCGAAGAAAATACAGCTGAGGAAGGGGTTGGGGTCTGGAAGCAGGTGAAACATTGCTCCTCAGAGCTGGTGTTTCACCGACCTCCGTGGTGCCCCAAGCGATGGCCCGCTGGGTTCAGCTGGTCATGCCGCCATGGCTTCTCAGTGTCACCCTGGGGCCATCCACCCGTGCTGGTAAATGGGAGGAGATAAAGCAGAGTGGAGTGGCACGTGGGGCAGCTGCTCTGTCATGGCAGGGTGCTGAGGACAGGGCAGCAGGAGCGTAGGTGTCCCCAGCCAGCCTCTGCCCTGAGCCTGGCGGTGCTGCGGGACACGCACGCCACTTGGCTGAGGACACCAGCTCTCACCTGAGCACCAGGGCAGGGGTTGTCTGTAGGGGGTCTTTGGTGCAAATCTCCCTGCCATGTGGGTCTTGTAGCCTCAGAGGAAACTTGAGTCCCCCCAGCTGGGCCTGTAGCCTCTCCTTAGGAACCCCAGGGGGTCTGCAAGATGCCGTGCCGTGTTTAACGCCTCTTCTTGCAAATTGCAGCTCTCTGTGACATGCACCCCATGAGAGCCCTCTTCCTCATCCCCCGCAACCCGGCCCCGAGGTTGAAATCAAAGAAGTGGTGAGTCCCTTTCTCAATCTTCAGCAACTGTAAAAACTTTTCTGGAGCATCTTGTTTCTGCAGCCCAGGCACGCTGGGAACCCGGTGTCGGTGTTTAGATAGCTTCAGGGGTTGGTGATGGTCTCCAACAGCGCTCCGCTGAGTGCAGGGTTGGATCTTGACCTCCTATGGAGAGGCAATTTGGAGTTGCCCCCAAGAGATGGAGGGCTTCCTAGGTGAGCAGAGAGGGGAACACTCTCTAATGCTGTCATTTCCCAGCGCCAAGTCGGCTTTACCAAAGCAGTTTGTGCAGCCTGAAGCCAGATGACACTTCACTTGACTCCTCTTTCTTTCCAGTCAGGTTCCGTTTTCAAGTGGAAACATGTATCTAGGCCAAAAAAAAGATAATAGTTTATCTTGAAGGCCCAGGAATGCAGAGATTTGTACTTAGTTTGGGCTTTATTTTAAAATATTGCAGGAAAAAATACATCACTGTTTTGGGATTTAAAAAAAAAAGGGAGGGGAAGGCATGCCAATAAAAACCAGTAGGAACAATACTCCTGCAGCTCAGCAGATGTTGATTTTTCACCTGGTGTTCTGTAGCAATGGAACTGGAGTCCTTGAGAACACTCATCTTTGGTTTGTGCTGTTTGCCTGCCCCAGGTTGAGTGGTGGTTTGGTCAGGAAAGGTCTCCAGACGTTAGGAACACAGCACTACACCTCGCTCCCAAATAGACTAAGCTCATGGAGGGAATTTTGCCTTTTTCCCTGAAATTATACTTATTACCTTGTTGAGGACACACACACAAAAAAAGGAGAAGAGCAATTGGTAGGTATTGAAACACTTGGTGCCGCAGCAGCAGATGTTTTGTTGCTGGGAGAGGAGTGAGAGAGGCTTGGACTCGTCTGCATCGGATGCATGGTGTTGGGGTTTTAGAACCAGCACCTAAAAACTCACGCAGGCTCTGGCAGGAGGCATCTCAGTTTTGCCAGTGTGATCATCAGCTGCTCCTGTACCAAACCGAGAGGAACTGGTGCCTTTCCCGACTGGCTCTGCAGAGGATGTCAAAGATGCTTGCTCTCCCTGCACAGCCTTTTTGTGGATACCATTAGTCAGCTAAGAAGATAGTTCATGCACTTGTTTTCTGCCAGGTCACCAGGCTCCTGCTTCATTATCCTCAGTGCTACAGCACAAAATGGATTGTAAGACTTCAGAGTTTATTTTTCATACAGAAGTGCTGTTTATTCAGCAAAGGCTTCCTCAGCCTCCAGGCAGAGGGGAGCCGACGAAAGCAGGTTTTGAGCAGAACATTTTCACATCTCCTTAAGGTAAAATGGAGTTGGGGCAAAAGTTGTGTTTTAGTCCCTGTTCTGAGATGCCAGGATGTGTTTTGTGCAAGCCAGGTGTTCCTCGCCTGTGTCTGGTGACCATCTCAGGTTTGCACATCTCGTGGTGTTGAACCGTGGTGGTGTCTGCCTGGGGTCAGCTGGTGTGTCCACGGCTATGCTCTGCCCATGTCCAGGATTGGCATCCCAGGTGCTTTGAGAGAAGAGTTGCCTGGGAAATAGTAGTGTAATGAAACTCCAAAGGATCCAGCCAAAGCTCCAGCCACTCTACCAGTTCCTCAGGAGCATATTTTTTCAGCAGGACACCAGGCAGACTTGATGTCCTTGGCTCATTTCTCATCTTGAAGTTTTGGGCCTGGCCAGGATGGGTCCTGGAGTTCTGCAAGCCCAACCCAAGAAGACTGGAGATGTTTGACCAGGCTTTCTCAGTGGCTCCGTGCCAGTCAGTGAGCTGGTTTTCACAAGCGCAGATCCCAAGAGAAAAGCAAAATGAAGAAAGGTTCGACTTGAACTTTGAGTTTGTCCTTGCTTTTGTGCTTGGCAACACCTAAAAGTACACCCAAGTGAGCAGACCATCTCTTTCCTCATGTCAAAGAAACGACCAAGTGACTCCAGCCCTTTTGAGGGTGAGTCAGGGAAAGCTGGGAGGGAACTCAGGCATGGGAGCTGCCGCGAGTCGAAAATCCCAGAGAGGAACATAACTTTTGTTGCTTACTAAATCCTTTTTTAAATCACTTTTAAAATAGTGCTGTGGTTCTACAAAATGAAAGAGTCTTTGGTAGCATTTTCTTTCCCAGTTAAAGCCAGCCAGCTACAAAACTTTTTTTCTTCATCCCACATTTCTTAGGTAAAAGGAGCTTCAATTTTAGTGACATTGTTCCCATAAATACTCCCCAGCCCTGCCTTATGAGAGATGACAAAACCTCTTTGTTAAGGAGGTGATATTTGCCCTGTGATACCACTTTTCATCCCAGCAGCTGCAAGGAGCTTGTAAACGTTGACTGAAGCTTTACAAACCCCAGGAGCTGGAGGAGCCCATCTTTCATGGAGGTGGGCTGACCTGCACCCAGGGAGCAGTTGAGATGTGTGCTGGTGTCCTCCTGGATCAGAGCCAGGGAGAAAGCCCCTGTCATCTGCTCCATCTCCAGTGAGGGCTGAACTGTGCCACTGGATGGGCTTGCTTTTTTTTTTGAGAGGAAGATTTCAGGAAAACCAGAGGCCTGATCTGGTCCCTGTCCATAGCTGCTCAGCCAGCTCAAGGATGCAAAGGTGTCTTAGGGCATTGCAGGGCACTGGGACCCCCACTGCCTAGAGATGGGCAAATCCATCACTAACTGGAGGATAACTTTTTATCTGCTTCACCTTGACCATATTTGTGGGTGCTCTGGACCTCATGTCCAGGACTGGAGTCTCTCCAGCTTCACACCAACAGGGGAGAATCGTATTTTTAGAAGAGGATTTTTGTTTGAGCATGGCATAGACTGTCCCTCCTGGATACATTGGGTTTCTTGAGGCAAGGTGGGGAAGGCAGATTTGCTCATTAATAAAGCTGGAAGGAGGATTTAATTGGATCCTGTAGTGTATTTTATTTTTGCATCTCAATTTGTATGGATTAGAACTTAAAAGATAAATCACTTTTAGTCTGACAGCTTAAGAGTAAAATCCCCAAAAGCTTATTGTTTTACTTCTAATGCAATTCTCTAGTATCTATTGGCTTCTGACATCAATTTACACTCACTTTCCTATTTGCTTGTCATGTTTTAACCCCAGCCAGCCACTAAGCACCACACAGTCACTTGCTCACTCCTTCTCTCTCTCCTGGTGGGATGAAGAGAGGAATTTAAAGCAAGTAAAACTCCTGGGTTGAGATAAGAACAGTTTAATAACTGAAAGAAAAATAAAATATAATAATAATTGTAATGAAAGGAAGCTAATAAAAAGAGAGTGCAGTAAATCCCAAGGCAGACAAGCAGTGCACAGCGCAATTGCTCACAGCCCACTGACTGATGCTCAGCCAGTCCTTGAGCAGTGATCAGCCCCTCCTGACCAACTCCTCCCAGTTTATATATTGGGTGTGATGTCCTATGGTATAGAATATCCCTGTGGTCAGCTGGGATTGTCTGTCCTGGTTGTGTCCCCTCCCAGTTTCTCATGCCCCTCCAGCCTTCTCACTGGCAGGGCACAAGAAGTTGAAAAATCTCTGACTTGGTATAAACACCTGCTTAGCAACAGCTAAAAACATCAGTGTGTTATCAACGTTACTCTTCTACTAAATCCAAAACACAGCATTATGCCAACTACTGGGAAGAAAATTAACTCTGTCCCAACCCAACCCAGGACACTGCTAAAGCAACATAGAGTATAATGGCCTGTCAACATCTATCTTTCTTCTAAATCCCTGTTCTCTTGAGTTTAGAATGTGGTGAAATTAGTTCCAGGAAAACATTTGATATGCAACACTTGAGACTAAGCGAAATTTGTTTGCTGAAGATTTGGCTGGAATTGTTTTAGCTGAGCTTGAATTTAACTGTTTATGGGAAGGCGGGCTGTGAGGAGGGGTTGGGCTCTGCCACCCGCAGCCCTGTTCCCACCTCTGCCCAAGCCATGCTGCCTGAAGAGGATGTCCCACTCGCTTGAATCCATGATCAGGGAGACTGGGGTGTGGTGGCCCCCAGGATCTGGTGGGTTAGTAGTGCTGCTGGGTCTCCCTGAGAGAGCAGGGAAGGGCTGCAGAGAGCGAGCATCACCAGAGGTTGTCTGAGCTTTAACAAGCCATGTAATATTGGGTGGTTAAATCTAAAAAAACCCCACCAGCTTAGCTTGGCCTGCTCATCTTCAGGAAGGTACATCTCCTGAAATGCTGTCCAAGGCTATCAAATATGAGAAGCAACCCGTTAAGGAATTGCATTTATTGGTATGTGTTGTCTCTCGTTTCTACCTGCAGTTCCACAGGGCTCCCTTGCAGTTGCTTGGTTGCCGTTGTTGACATCTGGCTGGTGAATTTTGGTTCACCAGTCATGCTGATGGTTCTCAATTTTCTCCAGACTCAGCAGAATGGTGGTTTCTCCTAATTGCACCAGGAGGGCATAGCTAGGAGCATGCCTGGGAAGAGTATGAGAGGATGGAGTGATAGAGGGCGCATGACGGTGCAGCTTTGAGATGGTGTGCTGAGCACCAACAGGGAGGTTTATGGGAATCCTACTGTAAGGCTGCATCTGAGCAAGAACTGTTTAGCAGCCAAATGATTTTCTCAAATACCCACAGGTTTATACATTTCTAATATGAGAATCAATATATTTACCTGGAGTTTTTTTGTACCTTCCTTTTCTGTCCTTGACCAGGTCTAAAAAGTTTCAGTCCTTCATTGAGAGCTGCCTAGTGAAGAACCACAGCCAGAGACCAACCACGGAGCAGCTGATGAAGCACCCGTTCATCCGAGACCAGCCCAACGAAAGGCAGGTCCGCATCCAGCTCAAGGACCACATCGACAGGACTAAAAAGAAGCGAGGAGAGAAAGGTTAGTGGAGAAGCGAGAAGGGTTGGTGGAGAAGCAGCACTCTGGGCAGTCTTCGACCACTGCCATTGACCTTGGAGATCCCCTGTCTAGACCAATGCGCATCCATTCAGGTGAAACATATGCGTAGAAGGAAGGTAAAGAGGACTGGGTTGCTCGTGGTCTCGTTACCAGTTTCCCTCATTCATATGGCTACGTTTGTTCACAGACTGGGTGAATTAAATAGGTGTGGTGCTTCCCCTTCTGTGAGGCCAAATCCTGGAGTATTGTGTCCAGTCCTGGGCTCCGAGTGTTCATTTCCACACAGAGCACTTTGGCTTTGTTTCATTAAAATGTGTGTATAAAATTTATGTCTGCATATATAGGTCCTGGCGTATGAGAGGGTGAAGCTGCTAAGGTGAATTTTTCTCCCAGCTCATGTGTTTTGTGCCAAGTGTGTTGATCTGCGTGACATTGGTGGTGCAGCAGCGACGAGCGGGGTTTCTGTAAACGAACACCCAGACGAGAGCCTCACCCCAGAGCAATTCTGTTGGCTACCAATAATCTGTTAAACCAAATGCTTTCAGCGAACTCTCCAGGCCCTATCAAAGTCCTCTGAAAGGAAGATCAGCTAGTCAAATTTGTTAAAGTGTTCAGCCGCTTGTGAGCCAAATTTTAATTTGAAAGCTCATTTGTAGGATCCAGTAAATTAATATCTTGCTATTTCTCATTGATAGTTGTATTACTTTTTCATGAGTACCTTCCAGCCCCTTGTAACACATTTCACTACAATCACAACAATCAAATGGGATCCCAGTGCAGTATTAAATGTGTTTAGTCTGGCAAATTGATGTTGGACCCTAGAGATGGAGAGTAATTGGATAAATGCAAGCCTTTCTTTTACTATCATCCCCTTCATCCGATAAAGATTATATCCCAATAGAAATCACAGTGTGTAGCACAACATTGCAGTTGGGCTTTTAAGTAGATATCTTCATTGCCTGGAAAATATATAGATTTGCATAGGAAGAGCATATGTTCAGGGAGTGAGGAGTTGGTGCCTTCAGAACCATAGTTAAATCCCACCTTCCAGTGTCTGTGGATTCAGCAGTGGTGCACCTCCCTTTGAAGACCCCTCCTGAAGAAGGGGGTCATTCACTCTCTTTGCTACATGGGGATAAGTTCTTATTTTATGGATACCTCCCAGCCTTATCATGGAGTGTCTTTGGTTGTTGGGCCCATTGCTTGCTGTGCTGGTGCTCCCCAGCTGGGACTGGAGCCCTCTTCCTGGCCAGCACGAGTGTGCAAGGTGCCAGCACCCAGGGAGACCACCCACACTTCCCTGGCTTTGCAGCCCCTCGTGAAAACGGAAAATGCAGAGGAGTAATGCTGCTTATTCTTTGTCATGCGAGAGAGAGAATTGTCTGTTCAGCCTTCAGAGCTCTGGGGTTTTCAACCGCTGGAAAAACAAATGAGTCCAGCAAAGGGCACTGATGAGCAATTCTGTTCCTAGATGAGACAGAGTACGAGTACAGTGGAAGTGAGGAGGAGGAGGAGGAAAATGACTCTGGAGAGCCCAGGTAAGAATCAGCATTTCATTTCTGCCCTTATGTCTCTTTAACTCTGTATAAAATCAGCTTGTATGACAGGCTCATGTGAACTGGAAGTGGAAGAAGGACAGTTTGAGCACTCAGCCCCGTTCCCTGGCAGAACAGAGTGTATTCCCTCTGCGAGATGGTGCGTGGGTATAAACTGACGCTATAGATCCCCTCAGCCAAAAAGCTGGGGAGGAAGACCTGGGCACCCCATTGCCTGGGGGATCTGCAGTGCTGTGTGCTGGTGTCACGGGAACCTGGGCATTTAGATGTGGAAAAAATGAGAGGTGAAATGAAAGGAGACTCTTTAAAACGCAGTTCCTTACCTCCAGGTGTAACCCCCCGTTTCCGTGTAACTTTAACCTTCCTGCTGCTGCTGCAAGCATGGTAGGGCTGGAACCGTCTGTCTTTGGTGACATTTTTCAGAGCCATTGTAATTAGAATCAGGTTATTCCATTATTTCACTGAGATAATGTAGTATTTTAATAGCTGGCAATGATTCATGCTAAATGTGCTTTGTGAACAGCTAAATATAGTGTGTGCCACTGCAGCACAAGAGGCTTTGGTTCGAAACTTAATGTGAAGGAAGGAAACCTTGACCAAATAAATTACTGGTGAGCCGTGGACGGAGGGTTAGGTTTAGGGTTAGGGTGTGTCTGCTGCCCCGACGCTTGTGGGCCCACCATCTCTGCTGCCCAAGATCTGACGGGTATTTTGGATGCAATTGGGATGTAGGGGAGAGGGACCATAGTGGAAAATCGCACCAGATCCCCCCGGGGAAAGGTTTAAGGATGCGGAGAGTGGATGTTCTCTGATGCTTCTGTTCTGTGCAGCTCCATCCTAAACCTGCCCGGAGAGTCAACGCTCAGACGGGATTTCCTGAGGCTGCAGCTGGCGAACAAGGAGCGGTCGGAGGCCTTGCGCCGGCAGCAGCTGGAGCAGCAGCAGCGGGAGAACGAGGAGCACAAGCGGCAGTTGCTGGCCGAGCGGCAGAAGCGGATCGAGGAGCAGAAGGAGCAGAGGCGACGGCTGGAGGAGGTAACTGGCCAGAGCTGAGCAATGGGCCAGCAAAGGCTGGTTTTGGGTGGCACAGCAGGATTTCCAGTAGCAGGTCCCAAGTGGCTGTTCTCAGCCTGGTTTGAGAAGATCATGTCCCAGCCTCTGTAGTCACTAACCCCAAATGTTCTGGTACACTGGTGTCAACCCCCACTGCTCATCTTGCGTTCCCCCTCCAGCCGCTCTCCTCACCACAGCAGGTATTGCCAACTCCTGCAAAGAGTAACAAAGCGGGTTTGCTATGAATATAAAAGTCCCTGGGACTACTGGGCAGAGTTAGCCCATTATTGGGGTGATAGCTGTGTTCCACGGAGATGGGCAAGACTCTTACTGGTCCAGGCATCTGTCACGTTCATTGTTATTTGCTGCTATGGACTGTTACAACTGAGAAGAAGCCAGAAAACTCCATTTGCCCTTTCCTCAGATCCATGTGCCGCTTTTGTCCCCTTTCACCCCTAATTTCAACTCCAGTCTTCCCACTCCCTGCCAATTACAATTTCTCTTGCACGGGAGGGGCAGATGCCTGCCTGATTTGTGCAATGGTCCACGTGTGCCCCGAAGCATAAGATTTCATTACCCTTGTCTTAACATACCAGCTACAAATGCAGTTGGTTATAAAATTATTCTCCCGGTTTAAAATCCAGCTACAGGATTTGACCGGGTGACTTTGGGTGTCCCTGAGCTGCTCAGCATGGCCTCACACCCTGTAGGAAGCACTCGCTTTTGGTTTAACTCCCGGTTCTTGGATTGCAGAAGTCCACCAAAAAATAATGGAGTTTTTCCTCTACTCTGGGATTTTTGACGTGGTTTTGTATGACACCCGTTGCCTCACACCAAACTCATCCCAAGTGTCTGATTGAAGGTTTTGTACATGAAGGGTAATTAAATTAGCTTTCTGAAGAGGTCACTGATGGGTGTGAAAAAAGGACTTGCAGTAAATGGAGGACTGTTAGAGCAGCCACCCCCTTAATTTGCAAGAGCCAGAGTGTCTTGTTACTTTTAACCCAGCAGCGCTGGGTAATGCTCCCAGGCCAGGGGCACAGACAGGGGGGAATTTGAGGCAGCTGATGGTGATGATGCTGGTGATGGTACAGCCCCTCTTCGAGGTGGTCCTCTGAGCCCCTCCAGGGCGAAAACCAACACTGGCAAATCCCAGGCAAAGCATTTTTTTCAGTCTGGTAAATATGTAGGTCTGTGATGTTGTCAGAGCATCGTGTGTTCAATACATTGTAGGTCAGGCTCTGCTTTTGCGTCCTGCGCCCTTCCCAAAGCCGGCAAGCTGCTCTGAGAGAAGACAAGCTTTGCACATAGACGCACCCCAAAGTCCTCTAACCTCATGGATGTTTGTCTGAGGGCTGTGGCAAGGAAGCCTGGCTCTGCCTTTGTCCCCGTCTGCTTGCTGCAAGCGGTACAGGAGCAGAACAACAGCAGAATAAAAGCAGACACCAGATTAGCTGCAATCCTGTAATGAATACAATGCTTGCTGCTGTATTAATATCTTCTCACAGAAGAAAATTGTTCCCTCTCTTTGCTGCTTCCCAGGCAGGTTTTGAATGGAGGACTAATTCTCTTGCTAAGCTGGCAAGCTCTGCCCTGAGCTATGGAGGTGCAGCTTTGTGGGACTGGGCTCTGCACAGCCCCTCCAGGCTCTGCCAGTTCCCCCTGTTCTTTCCCCCATGTCATTAAAAGCTAATGTCACCATAGCCAGGACTTAAAATCAATACCTCTCTTTCTGGTGGCTCTAACAGGCCCCCTGGGCTCTTCACCCACTGCCTTCTTCCTAGCTGTCAATATTTGGGCTCAAATTGAAAGAGAGAGGTATCTGCTGGAGCCAAGTCAGCAAAGAGGCCTTTCCATGCTCCTGCCATGTTGTAGGAGTGGGGAAAGATAGTGGGACTGTAACCAAGGGGCATCCTCTGCCCGCCTTGGCATGGGGCCATGGGCATGACCAGCCCTGTGGCTTAGCCAGGATCAAGGCAGAGCGGGTGGCTGTGGTGGCCCCAGCATCTCCCCAGGTGCCCATCTTCTCGGGTCTGTCTAGTCAGGTTCACCAGCACCTGCATCTCCAGCCACGGAGTAAAATGAGCTCTCCTCTCTATTAGACGCCATTTGCGTGGCGAGCAAGAAGCACAGCCAAGTTGCTATGGTGAGGATTAAAGCAGGAGTCCTTGAAGAGGTACAGACCTTCTGTCGCAGACGCGACGCGTTGCGGCAGCGGTTTGGAGGGATGCTCCCCAGTGCGACCAGCTGCAAGGTGTCATGTGTCTGCCTTGGGCTGCTCTAGGAAAACCAGAAAAATTGCTGTAGAGGCAGAGATTACCAATCAGAAAGTGTCACGGCTTCCGCTGTGAGTGGGATAGTAGAGCCACATAGCAGCTTTGAGCATCTTCCCCTTGAGCTTCCTGCTCATGGAGGAGTCCCAGTGTCCATGCTGGAGAGGGACGCTGCCTCTGCCCAGGGATGCAGGAAGGGATTTGTATCCCCAAGCTGTCCCCACCACATCTAGCGCAGCCAGCCAGCAGTGGATATAGTTTGGTCTTTGTTGTTCTCAGGTACTTTGGGGCAGGAAGCATCTGATGGCCAGACGGATTGACCAAACAGTGGCTATCACAGCTGTGCTGAGTTAAATCTCGCTGCTGAAGGGCACCCAGCACCCTCCATCCCTGTCACAGCAGGTTTGCTCCAGAGAGCAGCACTGCTCCAGCTCTTGTACCCATCACAGTGGCACCCAAACCCAGCAGCAGCAGCCAGGCCATTGCCTTTTGGCCCCTCCGCTTCATCTTACACCAGTTCTGCACTAATTTCAGTTATTGACTCTTGGCTCTGGATTTATTTTGGCTGATGGGAACAGGGTTTCTTCAGTGCTACTTTATGGTCTGACTAAGATAGGGTGTGTCTCCAGTAGGCACCATTATACCAGCAGATCTCTGGGAGGAGAAGCCAGTGGAAGGCTCAGATGACTGTTTTCAAAATAAAGTTGACCTTTAAAACCCAATAGAGCTTCTGGGACAAATAAACACTTGGAGCTGGTGGCTTTTGGGGCTCCTAAGTCAGCCTGTTGTGTACTGCCAGGAGCTGAGACACTTAAGATGCTGTGAAGGTGGCCAGGCTGAGTGAGTTCATCGGCTGGGCCCAAGCACAGCACCAGAAGGATTGACTTTGGAGAATGCCAAGCTCAAAAATGCATGGAGTCAATTTGTACTGGAGATGCACAGCAAAAAAGCTGAAGGAATGCCTGTTAGTGGGGTAACTGGTCCATTCCTCTGTTAGTGCAGACTTCTTTATTTTTTTATTATGTGGTTTTCTAGTCTTGTTTTTAAACTCTGTCAGGGATAGAGCTCCTGCCATTTCAGTCTCCTCACACAGTACAGCTCAAAATGAAGGAATCCTGTTTTTCTGTCATCTTGATCTTACTAAACCAGGTTTTCTGAACCTCTCATGAAGTACCTCTCATTTTAGGGCCTTTTTGGGGAAATCTAGCATTTTGTAACGTTGCTGCAACAATAACACCAAATGCATATACAAAAATGCCAAGTGAGGAAGTCTTCTGGTGGTCTCTTGATACACTTCATGCTGCCCCCGAGACCCGCTGCCATCCTTAGTGTGCCTCCTCGCATCTGTTGGACACCTGGGGCTCCTTTTTCCACAGCTGACCGGTTTCCTTCTTTCAGGCTGAATCTTCTTCCAGGCAGCAAAAGATATTTAGATTTGCAGCTGTGTTTAATTGTGGTGGAAGAAAAAATCCCTAAGCTAGCTTTGAAACTGGGACCTTCACTAGTAGAGATGCAGCTTTATTTTCCCTTGTGCAGAAAGTTGGTCTCATGAATTCAAAATGTGCACCAGAACCAATCCCCCAAACCCCCCTAAATTAGAGAATTAAATATCAATAGATCAAATAGAACTAAGGAGAATATTTATGTAATGCAAAAGGGTGAATAGGCTTGAATGTATTTTAATCTTTCCCTGTATATACATATATTAGATATATATAGTTCCCTAATAAGCTCTCCGTTTGTTGTTGGCACGGAATGCACCTTGCTGCACCAGTTTAACCACCAAAACTCCAGCTGAGCTGTAAGAATAGCACATCTCCTGGTCAGGAGCTTTAAGGATCCTGTGAGACAAATCTCTGTGCAGACCCCTTGGCAGCAGTGGGCAGATGTAGCTGGGGGGGCTTTACATATAGCCTCATTATTCTGCCCAACTGTGGATTTTCTTCCTTTCTAGGTACAAAACGAAGGTCAGATCTTTACAGGGAATGTACAAAGCAAATTTCAGCATCTTCGTCTTTGCATGTGAGGTTTCATTCAGTGCAGTTACGGAGCTGGATATTCAGAGGGTAAAGAAATTGCTGTAGCTTCTTTATACGTTAAGCAGCAGAAAAGTGTCTACTGGAAGCTTTTGTAAAACAATGCCAAAAAAAAAACATACCCAGCAATTAATTACAGCTAAACTTAGGTTAACTAGAATGGTCCTTGTTATTTTTTTCCTGCATATGCAGGTGTCATGCAGCTTGTAGGAATGTTTTCATTAAGCCGCCTCACAGTAACGTGGCACGTGGGGGCACTGCAGTGGTTCTGGCAGTAGTACCCTACCCATTTCCAAGGAGAGCTGTATTACAGCAGCTCCTGTAGTACCTGTATGTGCTAAGCCTTACGTCTCTCTAGTTTTTCTTTGGTTAGAAGGCATGTAGAACTCTGTTTCTGAAGCATGAGCTTTTTCCTGCATGGAGCATCCTTTCATGATGATCCCAACTAAAATCTCCTGCGCTGGTTCAGAGCGTACCAGATCCTTGTTTGACATGGTGGGAAGCTCTGACCCAGTTTCTCTACCAGTGGGAAACACCTCTCCATGCTCCAGCGCTTGGTGTGTCAGGAAAGATGATGTTCCAGCCACAGTCGCTCTTTCCCTGGTGTCTCAGATAAATGAGCCTGTCACAACAATGCAACCACCTAGAATATTTTTCATTTGTCACTTGGAATTCCCCTTCTTTTCTGGCTCATGCTCGTGTTTGGGAGCTGTAGCCACAGTTACCAAGAGCCTCTTCTTGCAAGTGTTGGTGCCTCTCTGAGCTCGCTGGGTTCACGGGGCGGCTGATCACCATTCGCCCGTAGTCCTGAACGTGGCTGATCTAGCAAAGTGAGCTTGCTCCTTTGAAGTCCTTGTTTCATGCCAGGCCTCCAAGGGCCTTCCCACCAGAGGTTTTGCCTTCGTGTGTCTTCCCTCATCAATATTTAAAACCTGTCATTTCTAGTGCAGTGCAAATAAGATCCCATTCTGGCTTACAAGCAGCTACATAGAGCTCTATCTGCAGAGTTATATAAATGCAGTCCTAATTAATTGGCGCTCTTGCCTTGCATGAATAATAGATCTGGATAGTGTAAATACACACAGTAGTTTCAGGCTTGGGGAAACGTGGGAAGTGTGCGTTCACAGTGGGAGAGGGAGGGCAGAAAACAGAGAGAAAAGGAGGCGAATAAGGAGAGATCTTTGAATCTTTCCCTCTTTTTTGCTTCTTTTTCTTTTTTCCTCTCTACATGCAGTTTTCAGCTGCATCTCGCTGAGCTCAGTCCCTGCTTTAAACAGGATCCCCATCATCCCCGTACCGCTCGGCACTGGCGCGATCAAAGGTCGAGGGGCATTGCTGGAGGCTTGGCCCGCTCGAGTGCCAGGTCCCCTCCAGATGTTTGCCAGCTGCCGAGGCAGGGCCGTGTGGGGCAGGCAGCTGAGCGTGCCGGGAGGCTATGCCACCATCGGATCAGCCCCGTTCTGCTGCGACAGCACCGTGGCGTTTAGCTGAAGGTGCTCGGAATGCGACTGTGACAAATGACTTGCTTATAATGTGACCCAAGAAAACCACCGTGGAGCTGGGGGGGGAAGCGCTGTACCCCTGGCCTCCATACATGTATGTATTGCATCCTGCTCACAGCCTCAGCCTGAAGAACCTGGCTGCGGCAAGGTGCAGAGGTCTAAATATCCAGAAGAGGATCAGGCCTGGCTTTGATGGAAAACTATGCCTGAGGGGCTCAATTCCCAGCTCCTGGGGCTAAATGGGCTTTTTGGTGTGGAAGAGGCTGGTGGTTAACTGCTGCCTTGCAGGAGAGAGGCCAGAAGCAGGACAGGCTCGCTGGGGCTGCTGGGCATATGGTACCCTAGAAGGACGGTGGTACGCTGCTCCCTCACTGGGATAAATGGTATTGCCTCCTCCTTGGAGGGATTTAGCTTTGTTCACCTGCTGGAATGGAAATAAAGACCATTCGGGTGCGTTTTATTTAAGAAATAGCTGTGGCATTCAGGACCTTGCCTCCTGCCAGCCCAGCCCAGCCTACACAAGCATTACGTGCTTTATTCAGCGGTGTGCTAGTTTAACTAAAAACCACACACATTAAAACCCACCCCAAAACCAGTGTGAACACACTGTGATTGGAATCTCGGGTTAACCTGTATCCGACCCATTAATCGAAAGATCCGTGCTCCTGAGCGCAGGGGAGCGGTGCCCATCGCCGGCAGCGCTGGCAAAGCTGAGGAATCCGGTGTGCTCCTGTCACTGCTGCAGAGCCACCGCGTCCCAGCGGCGTATCCGCTGCGATTTCTAGTGTAAGGGTTCAAAAAAAACTGCAAACAGCCCCACGTTTGCGTCGCGCTCAGAGTAACACATGGCTCCCCAGCTTACGTGGGCAGCGCGAGTGACTGTGCCTGGCGTGGGACACGCCAGAGTCTGGAGCTGGCAGGTTATTTCAGGTTGGATGAGATTTTTTTTAATTTTTTTTTTAATTTTTTTTTTTTTCCCT
>WTSP01002944.1:57271-79295 GCA_025331215.1 Actenoides lindsayi
GCAAGCGCTACTTCTGGTAAATGGGAGGCCCCGGCCACGCTTGCCCCTATCTGCCCGTGTCGCGTCCGCATGTGTCTGCACGCACCCGTGTCTCCCGAGTGCTTCCCGCCGTGCCGAGATGCCGGGGACGCTGCTGTCACCACCGGACCCGGAGCCTCCTGTCCCTCTCTGCGGCCTCGAGCGCGCCTCGATTCCCCTGCCGCCGCTTCGGGCTGGCTCCCCTCGCGCTGCACGGCTCTCTCTTGGCATCCCCTGGGCGCGCTCGTGCCCGCGCGAGAGAAGCGGCCCTTCCTCCTTGCCGCGGAGTTTTGAAGGCTGTTTGCAGCATGTTGGAGCCTGAGCGAGCTGTCGCCTGTCTGCGCCCGGCAAACCCACCCTGCCGCGTGGGTTTTCGTGCTCTGAGTGAAGGCTTTTGTTTTCATTTCCTCACAGAAACGCTGTATTCCCTCTTGTGCTGTTTGCATTCTAGATGTCCTCTTATTTTATTTAATTTGCTTTTGAGGGAGCCTTTTTTATGCCAGTAGCTGTTACTCTCACTGCATTTTCTTTTTTAATCCACAGGGATTATTCTTTTTTGCTTCTTCTATTGATTTCATTTAGTAAAAAAAAAAAAACCCAAACAAACTCACAGAAGCCCTTGCCTTTTAAAAAGGCCCTATCAAAATGATTTACTCATTAAACTTCATCGAGCTGTAGGGATTTGGAAAGATCAGACAGTCGGCTCCGCTGTGCGGCCCTTCCCACTAACAGCAAATTGGTCCTACAGAGGAGTTGGCTTCAGTTGGGTTTTGTCTGCCCTGGCGGTGCTTGGCACCTCATTGGATTGATCCTTGTTCTTCCCATCCAGAAAAATCTGGCCAAAGTCCCTGGTAACACCAAAGTAGACATCAGCCCTGGGTGGGGGGTCTCGCAGGGTTTCCCTGGCGAGGCAACACTGGTGCCCCCCATTCCCAGCAGCCAGGGCAGCTCCTCGGCTGCAAATTGTCAACGCCAGGGTCACAGCTCTGCATTTGTTGGCTTGGTCCTCCCGGCTGTCTCTCCTCTGGGGATGCTTTACAGCTCAGTCCCTGCAGTCTTGCAAACCAATGAGCTTTGCCAGAAAACAGCTTTTCGGATACTCGGGCCCCGTTTTCCACCCAAACGGATAAACCTGCAGCTTCCAGGCTGGCCGGGCCCCCATGTCACTGTGTTTTCTTCTGGGCAGGAGTACAAGCGCAAGCAGCTGGAGGAGCAGCGGCAGGCGGAGAGGCTGCAGAGGCAGCTCCAGCAGGAGCGGGACTACCTGGTGTCCCTGCAGCAGCAGCAGCAGCAGCAGCGGCAGGACCAGAGGCCGGCAGAGAAGAAACCCCTCTACCATTACAAAGAAGGGATAAACGCCAGTGAGAAACCAGCCTGGGCCAAGGAGGTAGGCGAGAGCGAGGAGCACGGTGGTGCTCGTCTGTATCCGCAGGGCTGGGCACGCCGTCCAGTCTGCAACACCTACGGCAGATTGCGCTCTGCTGGGTCAGCCTCCAGCAGATGCCATTAGCTGTGCTGGAAACACTCCCAGTTCCGTGCAGCGTGTGTGCGTCCGCATGTGCAAGGAGAGCAGAGGAAGGAGGTTCCTCCATCAGGGCACGCAAGGAGGAGGAGGATGGATCCCTCCTGGAGAGTGTCAGCTATAGCTGGGGACTTGTGGACGTGCTGAGAGCTCTTGGTTCTCCATCCTGGCATGTCCACAAGTGTTCTGGGGGTCAGGAGCGAATGCAGAGGGCGGTTGTAGCAGGGTTCCTTGCTGAGCCCTAACTGAGTTCCCTGTAGCTGAGCAGGGATCAGGCAGCTTTTCCTCCTGTGCTCCAGGCTGTATCTTTTGGGGTTGCTCTTCTTTTGTGATTTTCAGGAAGGCAGGCCACATCGTCTTTTTCTTTTCATCTTTTTCCCTCCCTCAAAAAAGAGGGAATTGTTGTAACAATTGTGAGATTTTGAATATTAATTATTGCCTGGCTGAATAGTCTTGAAAAGATGAAGACAGGCATTGTCTGCAGTGCAGTTTTAGGATCCTGCGCAAACTCTTTCTCCTTAAAGCTCTTTGTGGTGGCTCCAGTAAGACTGATCCTCACTTTTGCTATTAATTTTTGTGAAGTTCTTTACGGTTAGTTAGTTTAATTTTGTAACCTCAGTCGTGGGCAGAAAGATCTTTTAATAACTCTCCTTTTGTTCCTACTAAGCAAGATTGCTGCTCTGCTGCCAAATGTCTGGCACCCTTTAGTCCTGGCAGAGATGTGATGAGCATCCAACTTGTAGCTGTCTCTCAGTCTTTTCTCTTGACAGCCCTCAGCTGCATCCACAATACCTGCAAGCATTAAATGCTGAAGAAATTCAGTCAACTGTCCTTTACTAAGCAAAGGCAAATAATGCAGTCATTTGCCTTTCTAAACCATCACAGAGATAGATGCGGGTATCAAAACTCTTTTCACCTCTTTATACTCCCTCGGGTTCCCTTCCAATTTAGTCTTAAGAGTCTTTTGGTGGTGATGCACCCGATGACATATTTTCATGAAATAGCAGGATCATTCTCCAGCCTTTTCAGTAGACTAAGGGGTTTGGAAAGTGGGTCTGCAGATGAGACATTCCAGACATGCTGAGCCACCTCTTGACGGGAGAGGCTTCATCCTGGGTGCCTCTGTGGCTTTGTGCAGAACCTGGGTCTCTCTTTTCCATCTGCAGAGGTGTTGAGAGTAGGTAGCAGGCAGGAAGAAAATGGAGTAAACTTTTTCTAGAATGTTCCTGAAGTACCTCTGGCACTGTCTTCAAAAGCATAACAAAGAGAATCTTATCCTTTACCTCAGGTGAAGGAGAAAAGTGCTGGATTTAGCTTTCCATTTCAAACACCAAGGCCCATTTCTTCTATTCCATGGGGGGAGGCTTCTTTTTTTGATGCAGTCACTGGGAGCAGGCTGTTGGGAACTGTACAGCGTGAATAAGAGCAGCCAAATGTGGCCTTGTGCCTTTTGCTGAAATCATAGGGAAGATGAGGTTTCCTCTTGTTGAGGAACATCTCCAGCTTCCACCAATTAGCTCTCCAAACTATTTATTCTTTACCTGTGTCGCTCTGGTTTCTAATTAAATACTCCAGGCAGCAACCTTAGCATCTTTCTGCTCTTGGGAGCAGTAGTTTGATGCGCTGCCTTGACACAACACCCTTGGGAACTTCCCAAAATGACTCCTCTTCCCTCCATCCCTTATTTTATCTACCGCATAGTCCTACTTTTAGCACAATTCAGCTACTTTGCTGCATATATTGAAGTACCATCCTTGCTGGCTGTGCATATAGACTTGTGCTGATACTTAGCCTACCATGGTTCTTGCTGTGGTTTTAGCAACTTCCATACCAAACCCCTGCATACTAATTGAACAGAAATACTGAGACTTTGTTTTCCTTTGGGAGCAAGGGAAAGACAACTCTGGTGCTCAGCTGACAATTCTGGAAGCTCTGCAGAGCTTACTGGGATATTCCTTGAGGATTTTGTGTGATATCCCATACCGTTCTTGCGATTTATGCTCTTTGGTCTCTAGTCTTCTCTCTCAGGAGCTTGATCACCACAGCTTACTTCTCCTTGTGCCATGCCCCTCTCTGCTTTTCATACCTCTCCTTTATGCACTTACTTTCCCACCTCACTCATCTTTACATGGAGACTCCAAGACCCTGCAGACATGAGATAAAGCTTAAAGGTGAGGCTGTAGCCACTCATGTTGCTGTGTCCCCTTGTTAAGGGACTGATCTGTTGGTGAAGAGAAAGCTCTGGGTTAGGAACGAGGCTGTGCTGCATCTTTCAAAGCTTCCCCAGAGCACAGTCAAGGATGTATCTTTTTCATGCTAAACAAAACAATCTGATCAAATAGTTGTAGAATCATGGTGGCAAGGACACCTCCCACTAGATCAGGTTGATCAAAGCCCTGTCCAACACATATGGATGTACATCCCCATCTGATGTCTTTTCTGCTCATCTTCTGGTGAGTGAAGGGTTCTCCACTGGAAGTTAATTGGGATATAGCTTGGGTGCTGTGCCAGTCCTGCCCTGTTTGCCCGGACACGTTTGTTATCATAATCAAAAACTATCTGGGCCTTTTCCAACATCATGTTGGGGACCATCTGAGGATCCAGTCAGGGATGTGGCATTAGCACTCTAAGCAGTAGTATTATAATTAACAGCTCTCTCCATTATTGACTTTTCTGTTCTGGACCAGTATTTGCTAAACAAAGCGCTGTGGACAGCCAGGACTAACTCCTCAGTCACAAAGAAGCTTGCTTAGCTGAAGGCCAGGTTTGGATAGGTATGTGCCATACATGACCATGTGTAAAGGAGAAGACAGGAGTTTTCCACACGATGGCTGAGCCCTGCGGTGTTTTCCCACAGCCTGGAGCTTCCCAAGGGCTGGAGGCTCATGCGTCATGAGCTGTGCTGTTCTCTGCAGCAGCCAACGTGCACGTCAGCTCCTCCCTCAGTCCCCGTGGCTTTTTCTCCTTCTCTGGCTTTGAAGTGATGTATTAAAACATTAGCAGCCTTCCACCGGGACCCGCACAGAGGCTCTTAAGGACATTTCCTGTTTGAGGGGAATCTCAAGTTCTGTTAGCGATGGCTTGAACTGGAGCAATGCTGAATTCCTGCAGGGTGTTGCTGCTTTTTCCCACTCTGTCTAACGATGCAGTCAGCAAGGCTCCATTAAGTACAACTGGAGTGTTCCAAGAGCATCCTCTGCTGTGCTGGTAGAACAAAGTGCTACCGAGGTGATGCTGGCACTGGGAAACCAGGCGCCTTTCTCCTTCTCAGTACACAGACATCCCCATTTCGTCACTCCTCTGCCTTCTCCTCCACGCAAGCTTTGAAGTCCTCCATAATTAGCTGCACATTATGGCTTGGCAGCGTGCCGGGAGCGCCTGTGAACAGCCGGAGGACTCGGCGGCGGCACCATCTCTGCCGTCATTGGTGCCAAGGCTTGGCTCGGCTCGTAAGGAGAGGTACCGGACCGGGCCTGTCACCCAGCACTCGTGCTGCTGCTCCCTTGGTCAGAGAGAGTTCTCCTTCATGCTCTGATCTCCTTCCCATCCTCGTGTCTGTTCCTGTGGACATCTCTGAACTGAGCTCTGCAGGTGGCCAGCTCCTGAGGAAGTTTTGATGACCTCTTAGGGCACTGCAGTGGCCAAGGTGGTCCCTCATGAGTTAGAGAGGAGAGTGCCCGTAACACTAATCTCTTACCTAAATTTGACTCCTGATCAGTATCTGAAGGAGGAAAAGATTCATTTTTATTAATATAATGGCTCTTTTGTTTGATGAGTATTTATTTACCTAAAGAAGAACTGTGGTTCTTTCCTGGCAAACCTATTTTGAAGCTTGCCTTTTAACATGACATTGTACGTGGTGGGATCAAGACGACATGCTAAGGGTATTTAACATGTTAATGATACGTAAATGAAAATGTATGTCAGATCTTGAGGTATCAAAAATTCTGCAGGGCATCTGCTGCATGAATATCAAATGCACACAGTCGAAATGCAGGAGCACCCAGATCACACGTGTCTGGCATAGCTGAAACCACCATGGTTTGGATCAAGGGTAACTGAAAGCAGTGGGCTTTGGCTTTATTTCTCCATCAGTAATAGAGGCTTTTCCCCTTCTGTATGTGACAAGGTGCCAGACTTACTAAATCTAGATCAAAGCCAGGCATTTTCTGGCTGTTGTGTTTATTCTTCTATTCAGATCAAGCACAAGCACTCCTCGTGGTGTTTATAGTAGTGAAGGAAAAGGCTCCCCTTGCTTAAAGATATGTTCACAAAGAAGCAAGATCTTCTCAGGAGTCACGTTGTAGAAACACCTCTCTGAGGCATGTTGCCTTTTCTTTATTCTTCCATTTCACATTCAGAAATGACTTGCGTGCATAAATACAAATAGTCCTTCCGGGGTCTTTAAAATGCCTTTATTACACAGCCTGCTGGGTAACTTGGATTCCATGATCACATGATATATATGAGATACCTAAAGAGAAAAGAGCTTCCTCTATCTCTATATGTATATATTATGCATACCTTGGTTTTCAATTGGAAATGGCTTTTTCTGGGGCCATCAGCCACTCTCCCGGTCTCGCTGCAGGTGGAGGAGCGCTCCCGGCTCAATCGCCAGAGCTCACCGGCCATGCCTCATAAGGTGGCCAACAGGATTTCTGACCCCAACCTGCCTCCTCGCTCAGAGTCTTTCAGCATCAGTGGTGTGCAGCCAGCCCGGACCCCACCCCTGCTGCGACCCGTGGACCCGCAGGTAATGGTGCTTCCCCTGGCAGGCTCACCTATGGAGCTGGGATGCTGGTAAGGTAACGAGAAAAAGAGCAGATTAAAGGGAATTAGTGTCTTGCTCCCTGGTTTCTCAGCCTTAAGCGTATTTGTGAGTAATAGCAGCATCTACATTCATTGGGTGGATTCCTCTTGTCACCTCCATGTGTTAGAAACATAACGCTGGTTTATACCTTCCTTTGAAGCATCACGTACTAGTTGCTGCCAGAAACAAGCTGGAGGACCAAGAGGAACCGCTGGTCCGGTGCAGTGTGACAATTGCACTGTTCCTCTTTGGATCCAGTTTATGTAAAGGACTAAAACCACAGCGCCTGGTACGTTGACCCAGGATGCTTTGGTGCTGAGGATCATCAGAAAGAGGTTTTTCTTTCTTTGCCGCTTCAATTCAAGGTTTTGTTTTGATTTTCCATTGAGTTGACATCAGTCACAAACACATCTGGAGAGGGCATAGATCACCATCACCGTCACAGAGGAGGGGTATTGTTATTTTAAAAGTTCCTCCCAGCCATGAGGTCTGTAAGTATGCTGCCACCAAAAGCTGTAGGAGTGTCAGTGCTGGCTATGGTTCAGCCCCTGGAATTGCTCCTGCAGATACACAGACTCCAGGAGGTGTTTCAGAGGGAAGTACAAAGCCTTTGCTCCGGGTCCAGCTGGGCTTCCTGTGGGAAAACATGCCAGCTAAGTGCCATCCACGCATGGTTTGTGCACCCATAGGACAGCAGTACAGTGCCAGCTTTAAACAGAATACATGCAGGAAAGCCCTTAAATGTACAGCTCCTTTTTGCCCAAGGTGCATGGTCTACATACGTCAGGAAGTGGGTAAAACCTCACTTCACTGGCACCTCTCTTACTGAACAAATATTCTTCAGTGATCTTTTTGGCGACCTATATTGTCACCAGCTACAAAGATTTTGGTTTGACGGTAAAATACTAATGAAAAAGTTGCTTGAAACCCAGAGACCCCATGCAGATGTCTGCATGCATCACGTACGCACATGATAGACATACACATGCAAGTAGAAATGTCAAATCAAATTTACAACCCCGCTGTATCAAAGAAGTGCAGCTCTTGGAAGAAGCTCTGATTTCACAAACTCTAACTTGGTGAATTTCTCAGATCTCCCCAAACAGATGTTGGTGTTCCTCTCACTCGTAACCTTTAGACAGGGCTGATCCGTAGGATAGGGATCACCCAGACCTATAGAAACTCATGCCTCAAGATATTTTGGTTTTCAAGCCATCTATGCCTCAGAATTCCTGACAATTTTTTTTAATCAATTATTATTTATTATGGTTTCCTTTTATTTATTTTTTTTCTTTTTTCCACATTTTTAACAGGGCAAATCCATGCCAAACCTCATCAGCACCTCAGAGGTACAGGCGTAGGAGCTGGAAGGGGGGCAGGCAGAGCCTGGGGCGGGCATGGTGCATGTGGGAGCTGGCAGGAGGGAGCTGCCTGCCTCTGCCCCTCGCCCTGCCCTGGGGTGGTACCCGTGGGGCTGGCAGAGGAGCTGTGGCACCGTGCGCACGCCCCAACAGCCAGGGCTGGAGTGTGATGGCACCTGACTTTAAAAAGGCTTGAGCTGTGCGGGCGTGATTTTGAATGGATCTTGCATCGAAGCAATCTTAAGTCAGAAGGTCCTGAAACCGAGGCAGTGCTGATCTCAAACCGAGGGGGCTCTTTAATGCATCCAAAGTGCTAATCAGATTTTTTTAAAACAAAAAACCGGCAAATTTTTAAATATCTTTTTTTTGATTCCTTTTAATTTTTTTTCAGTTTTGTACTGATAGTTCTGTTTTGACTTGGTGCTTAGATTCCACATCTGGTCACTGTGAAATCCCAAGGAAGCTCCTTGTCTGGGTCTCAGTCACTGCATGAACAGCCTGCAAAGGGACTGGCTGGGTTTCAGGAGGCTCTGACGGTGACCTCTCACCGCACTGAGATGCCAAGGCAGAACTCGGACCCCACCTCAGAAAACCCTCCTCTGCCCCCTCGCATTGAAAAGTTTGACCGAAGTTCTTGGTTACGGCAGGAGGAAGACATTCCACCAAAGGTAACACTATCGCTCCTCGCTTTCAGCACGTCAAAGAGGCAATCCCAGAGCTAAGTCCCCGGTGCTATGCTCAGCACCTCCAGCAAAGCAGAGTGGGCAGGACCGAGCCCATCCCCGTGGCTCCACGGCGGGTACCGACCTGCCCAGGGGCTGCATTTCCCCAGACAGGTTTTGCACGAGATGCTGGGAGCTGCCCTTGGGTGCACATAGAGCACTGAAAAATAGCGTCACCTTCCAGCAAAGAAAGTTCCTGAGCTCGGACAGAGGCCAAAGTAAATTAATACCTCCTTCTCTAGGACTGAAACCAACCTTCTGTTTAAATAGAATTATAGGAACATAAAATTTGTCATACTCAATAAGACGGGTCCTTTTTAGTCCAGTTGCAACCGTGCCTCCAGTTGTAATCAATATTTGATGGAAGACTTGTAAGGGCTCCAGTAGCTTTATACTTTCATTGACATTTTGGCAGCGTCTGGCAGAACCTCTTTAATTAAGACTCTTCTGGACCAGTATTTCGATCGCAGTGTTTGTACACCTTCATTTTGGAAGAGTTGTAAGTTGGCCATCAAAGTTGCCTACACAGCAAATCAGTGCTGAGCCTGGGAGGGGTTTTACAGAGAGAAGATGATTACAAATTGATTAGTGACAGTGAGGCAGGGTTTGTCTCAGGGTGAGAGACAGGTTTTCTGTGTGTTAACAAAGTAAGTGATTTGCCTTTTTAAGGGCAAAATCCCAGCTACCCAGGTAAGCCTCCCTGTGCAAGGGATCTGTGGTGGTCTGTCACATGCGTTAATCACGTTCGTATTTCTGGTACCACCGAGCAAGAAGAGGCATCAGTGCTCATCTAAGAGGAAAAGCAAGCCAACAGCTCCTGGAGCTGTTTGTGTACTTCTCTCTTCAGTAGTGCAGGAGGGTGGCTGCCTGGTTTTAACCTCATTTTGAAAAATCCCTTGCAATTTAATGTTGGCTTTTGTCTTCAGTCCTTTGAGAAGGGCACCTCTTAACTGCAGTGCTGCACTACACGGTGAGACCACAGCACCTCCCCCTTGGAAAGAAAAGGCTGTTTTCCAGCACTATGGAGTATTCTCCTCCTTGGCTGAGGGAATATGAGCTCTGGAAGGTGTCCCCCACCAGCTCACTTTTAAGGCTATTGTGTCAGCAGTAATACCCATGAGGAGTCTGACTTCACATTTTACTGCCCAACATGGGTGTGATGTGTTTACAAGCGGGAATGGAAGGACTGCCCATGAGGAAGGGCCGGCTGTCTCTGTGGTCCAAGGTCTTGTTTCTGCCAGTGCTTATGGCTGGATGCTTCAGAGGAAGGTAAACAACTCCCCAAGTCCCAGCTGCAGAGTACCCTACCCGGAGGGGAGATTGCTTCTTCATGAGACAAGCTGTAGCTAGCAGTGCCACAGAACATAAAACTCTCTCACTCTCTGAAACTTTTTATCTTGCCTAAAATAACTGCATGTTTATCCTCAAAAACAAACAAACAAAAAAAGCCTAATGGTTATTTTTTGCTAATCCTGCCGAGCCCTCTGTAACCTGGTGCAAGGTATCTCACGGTGAGTATCGTCGTGCCTCTGCGTGGGAGACGAGATCCCCGCGGTGCCACCCACGGTCCTGCAGGACAAGGCCGGGCTCCGGGGTTACCCGTAGTGCCTGTAGGCTGTGGTCGGCTTTGGGTTTCTGCTGGTGGCCTTGGCAGTGAGCCGTCCTGCCAGCTGAGGCATCCAGAGCCCAACAAATGTCACAGTGCTCAATGAGAGCATTAGGTGGACCAACCTGGAGTTTTCCACTGGCAATCCTCTTGTTTGTCCCCCGATTGACACCTTCTCTCTGCTGGTGTGTGTTATATAATCAAATTCCAGGTTCACTTTTGGGCCCCTCGCTCCGAGAAAGACATTGGAAAGTGTCCAGAGAAGGGGAATGAAGCCGAGGAAGGGTCTAGGGAACAAGTCTGGTGAGGAGGACCTGAGATTGTTCAGCCTGGAGAAAAGGAGGCTCAGGGGAGACCTCACTCTCAAAAACTCCCGAGAGGAGGTTGAAGCCAGGGGGAGGTCAGTATCTTCTCCTAAGGAACAAGCGACAGGACAAGAGCAAACAGCCTCGAGTTGCCCCAGGGGAGGTTTAGGTTGGATATGAGGAAAAACTTCTTCCCAGAAAGCGTTGTCAGGGCCTGGCTCAGGCTGCCCAGGGCAGTGGTGGAGTTCCCATCCCTGGAGGGGTTTCAAAACCATGGAGATGTGGTGCTGAGGGACATGGTTTAGTGGTGCCCTGGCAGTGCTGGGTTAATGGTTGGACTTGATCTTAAAGGTCCCTTCCAATCTAAACAATTCTGTGGTTCTATGTGAAGTAGAGATGCTCAAAACCACTGACATGGCTGCTGAAATGCACTTGAGTTTGAATTTTACCTTAAAAATCACTTTTCTGGGTTTTGTTGGATTTAAATTGTATAGGTAGATAGATAGATGTATTTGTGTATGTGCATACATTAATCTTCAAAAAAGTGAATGCCCTGTTGGATGGTGGCTGCTGCGTCTGCGTGTGCTGCGCGGGGCTCCTCTGCCGGGAGCATCCCCGACCGCACCGTCGCAGCTCGTTTCTGCCTCCCACCCAGGCAATTCCTCCTAAAAGCCAAGAACTTTGTGTTCTATAATTGCGATAAACGTTGCCTGTCTCTCAGTGGGAGATCAATTGTAAGTCAAGTCTCAGGGCAGTGCTGGAAGGTGATTCCTCAGCCCGTCATGGTGGGGCACACTGGATGACGGTGAGTGTCTCTGTTCTTTTCTAGGTGCCTCAACGAACCACTTCCATATCCCCTGCTCTGGCGAGGAAGAACTCCCCGGGCAACGGCAGCGCCCTGGGGCCCCGGCTGGGCTCCCAGCCCATTCGGGCAAGGTACGGACACCGAGGGGGACGGGCAGGAGTGATCCTGGCATGCTGCTGCCTGCGGTCCTTCTGGCATTGCCCACAGGGGAGCCCCAATGTGGACTGGGATTTAGCCCTGCTGTTGCTGACTGGTAACAACCCAAATTTGCAGTGCTTCTCTTCTCGCTGAGATAAACTTTTGCATTCGTTAGTATTTTGTACCAACAGCAAAGGCTGTGAGCACTTGGATTTCTGGAGGCTTTGCTCCCTGGCCTGAATACGTTCCTGGGCATTGCAGGGTTTGGAGGTGGATGCTGCACCTGCTTCTATGGAGTCCAGCGGGAATTTGGGTGCTCCATTCAGTGGAATTAGGTTCTGGTTCTCCTGGTGTCACCTCTTGGATTTAAGGGGATCCATATAAGGGAGATCTCAGTGATACATACCATCCATATCCCCTGAATCAGAGCAGCTTTTCAGAGATAATGACCAATAAATGTGCTGGGGAGCAGGCACTGATAAGCTTGGTGAGAACTTCCTTAGATGTAGATCAAGGATTAAATTCCTTTCAGCCTCTTAGGACGAGGGCTTTTTGCTTAGCCTGACCCAGCTCCCCGGCGTGGCAGCGTGCCGGGCGCACTCGTAGCACCCCGAGGAAGGACGCTGCAGCACAGCAGCCGTGTCAGAGCCAGCCCTGGGCATGTTTAAAACGAGCAGGGAAGTTGACAGGCTCTGCTCAGAGCTGGATGGAAAAAAGCACGGCTTAGTCATGCGAGAGCTTGTCTCTGGTTTGCAGAGCATCATGGGCAGATCTAAACTTCAGACAGGCAGCGATATTCAGGGTGAATATGCATTCCACATAGCCTAGCATGATGGACCTCCTTAGTTTCTTTTTTCCTGCCTTGTCCTTTCAGGGTGAGGTCAAAAAATGAACACTGGGATGTTCGTAGCCATGCGCTGTCCCCAGTTTCAGCACACCCCTTTCTTTCCAGCTCAGTGCCCCAGCCATGCATCAGCAAGCTCATGTACAGCAGCTTAGAAGAGCTGGCAGGGGTAGCAGGAGGAGGAGGAATCTTTTTTGTTGTATTTTAAACTTAAACAGAAAACATTCGTATCATGGTTGGCTCCTTTTTATTGCTCAAGGCTGAAGCATTTTGAATTCTTGAGAATGTTATTGTTTTAATTAGCTGTTGCTTGAAGGAAAATTTAAAATGAGGAGACTGCATGGTTTTAGTAAGCAATGGTCTTGAAAGTAACAAGGATAATGGGAGTTTGGGATTCAAGCTGAAGGTTGCCCAGTGTTTCCTGTAGCCTCGCAGTCCTGGTCAGTACAAATAAATCCATCAGTCACCGAAGGTTTGAAATACATTTCACGAGTTAATTTAGCAAGGGACACGTCAGCCATGCAACGTGAGCTGGAGGCCTTCAGTTGGATGAAAACGGGAAGTGATTAGGATGCTGCTGTGTCCATTAAACTTAGGTATTCAGTGCAAGGATTTCATATTTCATTTTTCTCTCGGTAATGTAGCATTTCTCCAATTTTCCTTTTTAACCACCTCTCCTATTGATTCTTGATTCTTCCCATGCATAAATGTAAATATTATTAAAATATGCTTTCTATTATTTATCACCCTGTCATAACAAGTGAAGGGATGTTTCCCTGCACACAAAAAGTTACCGTCTTGCTTTCGTCATTTTAATACCCACCTGTGTCAATGCAAGATAACACTGGGCAGGGATTTTATATCATACCCATGCTAGGCAACATCCAAACAGTTCTGCCAAGGACCCCGTCACGGCAACGACCCTTTGCAGGATTTGCACCATCGTGGTGGTTCTCCAAGCAAGGCACGCGTCGTGCGTGCCCCGCAGGCTTTGCAGCATCCAATTGCAGTCGTGTTACGTCACGTAACCGCAGCCTTTTTACGTGTGCAAAGTCCTAATTGGATTTGATGGAGAAAGCTTTCCATACATTTTGAACGGGACTTTGAATTATAGGATCACTCAAGGGAAATACTGTATGAAACCAAATTGCATAGCTCCCCGTGAACATGTCTTTTGATGTCGCTTCAGTGCCAAACAAGAATTAATTTCCTAAAGGCATCTGATACCCAGAGAGGTATTAGTCACTCTTTGTGTATCAAGGATGCTTTTTATTCTAGATTGATGTATGTTCACAAGGTGCGAGAAATCAAGGAAGAAAAGGGCATATCTGATGCAACTTTGAAGTGGGGCCGTGAAAATTGGAAGTGTGAATAATTGATAAAAGTGATCTGCAGCCGTGCTGCAAACTTGAGATCCTTTCTTCACTGCAATGTTTCTTCCTCTGTCTCACGGCAATTTGCAAATTCCTGCTGTTCTGATGAATATTGGGTGTTAGTTAAATAACTGCAGCATCGTACATCTACAGCCTGAAAGGGAGGTCGGAGCAAATAGTCTCCTATTTTTTGCTTGATTTAGCAAAATAAAGAGTAGTAAACTTCTCTATCTAATTACTTTATCATGGTCGTGGTGCACCTCCATAAAGATGTTTCATGCTTGATTCTACAGAGTCCCTCAGTGGGGCTTGCAGGCTCAGTAGAGCTTCAGAAGAGAAGACCTCAGCAGAGGAGGTGTCTCCTCACCTTTGCACCTGTCCCTGTCCCTGTGGGAAGGATCTGAAGCCCTGGAGGCACGTGTGACACCAGCTGATGGTGGCCCTCTGTTTTGTGCTCCTGCAGCAACCCAGACTTGAGGAGGACGGAGACCATCGTGGAGAGCCCGTTGCAGAGGACCAGCAGCGGCAGCTCCTCCAGCTCCAGCACTCCCAGCTCCCAACCCAGCTCCCAGGGTGGGTCCCAGCCTGGCTCCCAGGCTGGCTCCAGCGAGCGTAACAGAGTCAGAGGTGAGGTTCTTTAAAACATCCCTTAGCACCAGGCACACTTTCTGAGGCTTGTTTGATAAGCAGGAAGGGCAAGATGTCTGTGATCTCCTGTATATGTGTAAAAAAATTTTAAAAATCAAAGGGTTCATCGTTTCTGATGTACCTTCATGTCCAGCTGGTCTCTGTGCAAATGGAGCTGCCAGCACTCCCCTTTGCCTGGATCCTGCTGCGGGATGCCCACAGCAGCTTGCACTGCTCCATCGTAGCACCAGATACCTTATCCAAAAGGAGATGGGGGTTATGCTTTAGGGCAAACAGAAGAATTCCAATCTGCTTCCTATCTTTGGTGACCTGACCTCACTTCTTCTCTCATTGTTTCTTTGGGGAGTGTGTTTCATTTTGGGTATATAATATTTTTTTTTGGAGCTTCATCTTTGTGCCAAGCCTGAGGTGGTAGCAGAGGAGTGAATTAGCCCATAAGAAGCTTTCTCTGAAATGCTTGTGCCAGGTAGCCGTGCTGACACTGGGTTTATGTTCCCAGACAAATTCTTTCCTCTCATCTTAGAGCCACTCTTAAAGATATTCCATTCCCCTGCTGACCCACAGTAAGAGTCGCTGAAGCACATACAGCCCATACATCTGCATTTCTGGCACAGCCCCGCTGTATAAATCCCCAGGGCTGAAGCGCATTAAAACAAACGCTGCCTCCATGCTTTGAATTTTTTATGAGTTAGCTGTAAGGTGACGTGTCCGTCGTTGAAATCATCACTCCTCTAGGTAGTCAATAAAAGGAGTTCATCACCAATTGTCCTTTTTGGATTGGTTTTGTTTTTACTAATGAGGAATTCTGTGACAAGTAATGTCCTAGCAATGTCAGATGCTTCAGAGCTTTAAATTTATCACATGCCCTGCTCTTTTGCAAAATGAGTTTGTTTCTTTAGCAGAAAAAAGAGCAGTGATGCTGCGAGAGGGATGTCAGAGGTGGGGCTGGATTATGGCTTCTGCTGCTGTATTGATGGAGACTTGTTGCGGTGACAGCGAAGCAGAGAGGAGCAGGAGGGTTTTTTGAGAGAACAGAAGCAAAAGGATGATGCAGCCCCTGCCTGCCCAGGCGACAGGATGCAGCGACAGCTCTCGGCAGCATTTTAATTCCCACTCTCTCCGCTTGCCTTTCGCCCAGGGAACGCCAAGCCCGAAGGGTCCCCCGTGCTCTCCCACGAGCCCGCCAAGGTAAAGCAGGAAGACAACAGGGACGTGACGCGACCAAGCCGACCTGCTGTGAGTCTCAAATTATTTCCCGTGGGAATGTTGCTAGCCGGCTTGGCCGCGTTCCCCTTCGGTGCGGTACCACAACCGTGGGGACCCCGAAAAAGAGGCTAGTACTGTTGCTGCTCCAGCGGAGAGGCTGGAAAGCGGCGGTACGGCGAGAGCCCATGGGATATCTGAATGCTTAAGAGAGTGCATGAGTTTTTATCAGGAGCCCAAGTCTAGGGGAAAGCACTTAAGCCTGTGTTTTCAGACGAAGCAGATGCTTAAGGGCTTTGCTAGCTTGGGCGCGGTGGTTGCCGATGGCACATTGTTGTGTTCCGTGCTGCATGGCCCCTCGCAGCAGCCCGGCGGAGGGATGCTCTGCTCGGGAAGGCTGGGCCACCGGACCCCGACAGCCTTCGCAGCTGAAACCCAAACCCGGTAGTGGTCTCTCTACACTCCCGTTTTAGTATTCTGAGCAAAATCTCATCCGAAGTGTTTCCTTCTGGTTTAATGCTGTTGACATTTGTATTTTAAAACTGCAGAGTCGGCCTAATAACGAAATGAGTTTCCACTGCTTCTCTTTTTTTAAATGTGTATTAATGTTTTGTTGATGATGTTGTTTTTTTCTCTACACTCCACAGCGTTGAGCTAACAATTCTAATTTTATTTCTAACCTGCTTGCCCTTCCTCTGGCTTTTTCCTGTCCCGATCTGTTTCCTCTGATGCTGATTATTCTTCCTTTACCCACAGAGCTATAAGAAAGCTATAGATGAGGTTAGTGATATCTTTTCTCAGTGGGTCATGCCTATGCGAGGTCGACTAGTTAGCGCTTAATATCGGACCGGGTTTTCTTGGTGCTGACGTTGAAAAAGGTGGCGATGTGATCTTGGGTCAGCCGGGAGACCGCACGATTGCGTTTCGGCGTAGGGAGCCTGCCCGCGGGGAGGGGAGCGGTGCTGCCGGTGCGTTCTGCTCTGAAACCCGCTGGCCACGCCACTTGCACGGAGGCCATGGCAAGAAGCACCCCAACATTCACGTGCTGCCGTTGTTCAGCGTATTTGAAAGAGAGCGCGTGAGAGCGGAGGTTTCTCGTGCCAGTGGAGGTGGTCCGGGCAGCCTGCACCGCTCCCGCATTCTGCTCTCAGCTGCAGCCCCGGCCTGCCCACTGATTTCAGTGGGGCCATCAAGTGCTGTTTGAAAAGCATTTTAAGCCTTATTCCAACAAAGGCGCTTGGCAAATGAAGGCAAACAGAGCAGTGGGGTACAGTGGGTAGTTCATTCTCCTGGACCAGACCATCAGCCGTAAAGGCGGAGTCAGCAGAGCCACCTCAGGTGTTGGTGGGCAATGCTCGTCTTCATACAGCCTCTTAAAAAAGCACCTTTTTCACCATATTATATTTCACACCTGCATGCATCAGGCGATGGTGAATGTTTAAATGGTCATGGGAGAAGACCCAACGTCCCCGATTTAGCTTTGAACTTGCCCCACACGTGCATCACCGTGCACATGCTGGGAGCTGCAGGGCTGGTGTGGAAAGCACCGGCATCAGCAACCTCTCCTGCAGTCTCTTTCTTCTAAAAACAGAAGACAGGGAAAAAGGAAGATGTGCTGGTTAGTTAACTTGTTGTCTTGGATAAAACATGAGCAATGCATTTTGTTTAATGAGGTGCTTTGTTAAGAAAAAAGCACATAAATCAGTGTCTGAATAGAGGCAGCGTGTGTGCTAATTCAACTTCAATGAGCTGTGTGATTTCGGAAACCAATCTGACTTGATTCCAGCAAAATATTAAATCTAAGGAAGCCTTTGTAATTAAAAGTAATTAAAGAGCACTGATACTGCTAACTTCTGTATTATGTCGCCCTCAGTAATAACATTTCGCACACACGTGGAACTGCAGAGCTCTTCCTTTCTAGTTGTCAGATTGGTTTTGGTCCGGGAACAACTCAGAGAAGCCATTTAATCCTACAAAGTGCTCATTGCTTAAGAGAAAACGATAGCATCAAAGAATTAACTGTCCCGAGGCAGAGCTGTAGCTAGGAAAGATGAGTTATCTGATGATACTGTCTGGGAGCGTTATTGCTGTTACAACTTCCAAATTAGTTATTAAAAACTAATGAAGCTGATTTTACTTGACTGTCTTCTCGTGGTGACCAGAGGCGGCTGATAGGGTGCCTCAAAGCACGTTAGGAATGGAAGGTGCAAAAAAGAAGTAATTCTGACGTTCCGTGGCTGTGATGGGGAAGGGTTCAGTCCTGGTCCACTGCAGGAAGTCCAGCTGCAATTTTAAGGAGCTCTTGAACAGTCCTAAAATCCTTGAGAAGGCTCTAAGCCAACTCAAAGGCAAGCGCTCAATAAGGAACAGATTTTACACTCTAAATGGGAAGCATTGTTCAGCCATTGAAATCATCAGAGATTCTTCTTTAGGAAAAGAAACAATCATATAGAAGCTGCTGCAGCACTAATAAAAATAATTAGTTGTCGTGACTGCAGATTTGACTGTATTTCAATCCCAAACATGTAGGTATCAAAAATAAACTCTTGAAATACCACATTTTTTCTTGAATCATGATCAGGAACCTTTCTTTAAAGATACAGAGAGCACTTGGAGAGGGGTGTGTAATCCCCATCACAGGTACCTGCTGTTAAGCAGGGTTTGATCCTTGGTTGTTGGGTTTTTTTTAAAACAGCTTTTTTTTTTTGGTATACCAATATTTACGGATCTGATGCCAAGCTCTCTGATGTCCGTGAGAGTCTCCCCTCATCATCAGAAGCCAGGCAGGGTGGACATGAGAGCAGAATGTGGGGCTGTCCACCAGTGGGAGCCCGCCGGGAGGTGTGGGTCATCGATAACCAAAGTACAAATTGCTCGCAAAATATTCCTGCTTCACAATTAAAGAATAAACTGGGTTTGCATCTCAGCCAGAGAGGTTTTCCATCGTTTTCTTCACGTGTCGACGGGATAGATTTTAGGAGCTCCCTTTGCAACCGTAATTAATAATTGCTGTAGTCGCCCTGCTGGAACGGTAAACTGGAAATGCAGTAAATGAGAGCGTGGCCGTAAGACGATTGTGGAATTTAGTCTTTTTCAATGAGTTTCTTTCTCCCTAATCCTTTATCTCTGACCGAATGCACTGATGCCTACCTCGGTCACTAATATAGGGAGAAATGGTAAGACTGACAATCGCGATGCTTTGTTCGTCATGTGCATGTCTTGTGCAACAGAGTTCTCTAACCCATTCTAATTCGAGCTCTCATGCTTTTCTGCCCTACTGCTTCCCCCTGCATTGCTATAAAAGCATGTAAGATAACAAAAAGTCTCTTTTCTACACGGTGCCTGCCATGTTCCTTGTTTTGAAATAGCAGTGTCTATTTTATATGACTGTCGGGTCTGAGACCTCATCAAAGTCATGGTAAACTGAAAAATTATGACTGGGCTTTGGGACTGCTCCTCTTTTTTTCTTGTTTCAAGGCTTCTTTTTTTTTTTCCCCCTTAGCTTGTAGGCTGCCACATTTCACATAAAGTGCTTAGTGGGTCCCGCTGAGGGATTTTTTTTTTATTTTTTTTTTATTTTTTATTTTAATTGTGTGGCTGACTCAGAGCTGCAACTCCAAAGTCTGGCTGAGCTGGGCGCTTCTCCTTGTGCTCCTCACCACCTCTCGGCAGCCGCCCAACAGCGGAGACTCACCACAGAAGCAGCTCTTGACGTGGGGATTGCACCACTCCATGGGAGATGCTGTCATTGCTTCCTTCCCAAATGCATTTATTACAGAATAAATACAATTACGGGGTCTCTTTGAGAAGTTCGAAAGAAGAGAAAACCCTGCAGGAGAAATTCTCCAAGCCAATCTTTGGAATGACGTTGTTTTCCAGTTTACTATGATGGTGACTGAACTTCACCTTTTCCAACAAATATAATTTTGTCGTGTATATACATATAAGTGTGTGTATCTATATGCACATACACGTTCCAAACAGAAAAAGAAGAGGTTGGCTATTGACTTTTAAGTGAGCGTAAATCAGTTTTGTTTTGTTTAATAAATGCTACATGCTACAAACATTGTCTTACGTTCGTCTCATGTTTGTAACGACTCTGTAAAGCTATTTCTCGTTGCTCGTGCTGTTAGCATTGGCTTTTGAAGAGATGTATGTGACATTCTCCTCGCTTTAAATATAATAGCCATCGCTTGCTTGTTTTCTTGCCCCCCATCCCCTTTAGGACCTGACGGCCTTAGCCAAAGAGTTGAGGGAGCTGCGCATCGAAGAAACCAATCGCCCTCTGAAGAAGGTGACGGACTACTCCTCCTCCAGCGAGGAGTCGGAAAGCAGCGAGGAGGAGGAGGAGGATGGGGAGAACGAGACGCACGATGGGACCGTGCCTGTCAGTGACATCCCACGGCTTATGTAAGGAGCACTTTCTTTTTGGGGGGCAAACTGTGAAACCACAGAATGCCTTGGTTTGGAGGAGCAGTAGCTGTGGTATGGGATAAGTTCAAAGCGTGACAGTGTTTGGTGGCTGGCACTGGGAATGAAGTCATGCTTGCAAGGGATGATGTACTCAGATGAGTCTTTTTCCTGATCCAAACTAGAGATGCTTTATGGATAAAACAGAATCATTTCCTCTGCGCATTCAGTGGACTTGGACTCCAAGCCAATGGGCCTGTTCCTGCTGATGAGCAAGGCAGGTTTTTGGCCAGAATGGACCTGACCTCATCCACACCTTGGGTTCTGACCACAGGCTTGGCATGGTAAAGCTCTGCCTGCTCTCTAGCCTGGTCTTGCCCCGGATCAAGGCATGCTGTAGTGCAGTACTTGGTGGCCTGCCCAGTTCCAGCTGGTAGAGCCAAGATTATAATAATCCTGAATCTTTGTCTTCGATTTTTGTCCTTGGCTCAGTCACTGTGCAGGCAGCAAAACGTGGTGGGCTCAGGGGGCTCTGCCTGGCAGTGGGGTCTGACTCCTGCCCCTTTGAATTCACAGAGGAGTTATGGGAAGGCTTTAAGGGATTACGTGCATTTTGGTCAGCTCATTTCCATTCTTCCCGCTAAATGAATTATTAGTTGATATAGGTGTACCTGGGTTGGAGCTTTCTTCCATCAGAATATGAAAAGTCAGAGCTCTTGGAGTCTGTTGGAGAAAGTCAGGAGATGGAGGGATGACTGATGAATATGTGGCAGTCGAGCATGTGAGAAGGGGCCTCAGGCTTCTCGCAGAGGAGGAGTTCAGTCAGGAGTGGTTGGTCTGTACTGACATCCTTCCACCAGACACCTTGTGTTTGACACAGCACTTCTTAGGGGATAAAAATCCCTCGCTGAACACCCTGCAGCTGGACATGTTGGCCAAGAGGCGTGGCAGTGAGGTGGCAGCCCCTAACCCACCCCTTGTCCACGATGTCCTGGCAGTGACCCTGCCCCAGGGACTGAACAAGGAGCTGCACACTCTTGGTGTCGCAGTGAGGCGGCAGGAGCTCTGTCCATATCTAAGCCTTGGTATCTGCAGGCATGGCTGCATGCTCTGTGTCTGGGCAAAAAGAAAGCACATGCTTGACTTCACACCTTTATTTTACAAAAGGAACCTTAGCTTGAGTTCAGACTAGATGTAGTTGGGTATTTTTCTATCAAAACTTTTTTTTTTTCCCTAAATAAAGTGGTTTTCATTAGAAACTGGGACTGAGAGCATCTCATCTTCTCCTGCACATTCCAAGTGATTTTCGTATATCCCATTTTTAAACATCCTCCCTGAGCACTGGGGTGCTCATCATTCCACCTCTGTCAAGGTCTCTCCTGATAAGCCCATCCATCACTTTGTGTCCCAGTGGATAGGAGGGACCATTTACTCCTTCCTCCTCTGCAGATACCCTTTTTCCATCTGAGGACTATGTGACTCCCTTCATCTCCTCTTCTCAAGCCAGCTCTTGCCCATGTCCAGGAATTTCTTGCAGGGTGACATGGAAACTGGGGACCTCAGGGCTATCACAGCCATTCATACGCTAACGTTATGGTCTCAGAATTAACATAACCTCCTTTGTCTCTGCTTTCTTATTTCTAAAACTGGAATAAATGTGTCATTTTCTTATCCTTTGGTGGTGTTGAGACGCTAATGGTAGGAAGGTGTGAGCTCCTCATTTGAAAAGTGCCACAGACCTATGGCACGCTGTTGTTTGGAGTGCTTTGGTGATGCCTGTCCAGTCATATGTTTGATATGATGCAGGTGAGGATCCGTCACCCCACCTTGGGGTTCCTGGGGCTCACATCTTACACTGCACCAGTAGCTCCCTTGATTAATGTAGGCTGGCTTTGGCTTTTCATGCTGCCAGACTGCCTTGTGAGCCTCTGGGCATTGACAAGTGGGTGTGCACTGGGTGACATCTTCAACAGTGAATGACTTTATTTTGATACTGTCTCCCATAACATCTTCATGGGAAAGCTCAGGAGGTGTGGGTTAGAAGAGTGGGCAGTGAGATGGGTTGAGAACTGGCTGAACAACAGAGCTCAGAGGGTTGTGATCAGTGGTGCAGAGTCCAGTGCTGATGACCTGTCAGTAGTGGTGTTCCCCAGGGGTCAGTTCTGGGTCCAGTCTTATTCGGCATCTTCATCAATGACCTGGATGAAGGGATGGAGTGTACCCTCAGCAAGTTTGCTGATGATACTAAACTGGGAGGAG
>WTSP01002944.1:80959-99446 GCA_025331215.1 Actenoides lindsayi
TAAATGTAAGGAAGAAATTCTTTACTGTGAGGGTGGTGAGACACTGGCACAGGTTTCCCAGAGATGTTGTGAATGCCCCATCCCTGGAAGTGTTCACAGCCAGGCTGGATGGGGCTTTGAGCAACCTGCTCTAGTGGGAGGTGTCCGTGCCTATGGCAGGGGATTTGGAACTAGATGATTTTTAAAGTTCCTTCCAACCCAAACCATTCTGGGATTCTGTGATGGTGCTGCAGGAGAGAGGCACATAGAGGAGACACATTGAGTTGGCTGTGGAAGATCTCTCCCAGTGTTTCTCAGTTTCCCAGTTTGTGGAACACGCTGGCAATGGTGCTCAAAATGCAGACGGATAGCAGATCTGCTGGTTACAGGGCAGGAGGCTCTGGCAGTTAGTGAAAGAGGGGAGTTGCTGTCCTGACGGAGTGTAGAGGAGGTAGACGGGAGAGGAAACAGAGAGGGGGGAGTTTGGAGTCAGCAACAACAAAGGAGGGATGTTTAGATCAAATGCAAACTGGACTTGAGCAGAATTTTAATTCTTAATTCCATTTAGATAAAATATTCACAAAAGAAGGGGAAAAAAAAAAAGAATGCGACTTTGAAAGAGAGGAATGAGTTAGCAAAAGAAGCTGAAGAGTTTTTGCTGCCTTTCTCCATGAGTTCTGGAGGTGGGCAGTGATGCACAACCCACCTCCTCCCTCACTGGCGTGGAGCTGTTGAGAGCCAGGGTCCCCGCAGCCTGAGCCGCCCTGGGGTGAGCAGAACAAGTCCCTGCTTCACCAAGCTGAGCTTGGCGCCAGGCATCACAGCTGCAAACCCCGTGCCATGCCAGCAAGGCCCCGTGGGAAAACCAGAGGGGTTTGGAATGGCGGGCATCTGGGAAAACCCCTTGGGGAGGAGGGAACGTGGTTAGAAACCCAAAGTGCTGCCTTGTGCTGGGTGCTTACTGTTCACTCCCTACCACTGCCCTAGCCATCGGAGGATGGAGGCACTGAGGTCAGTAGGCCTTGGGCAAAAGGCTTTTTGCTCTTCGGTGGGACAGCAATGTGGTTGAAGGTGATGGTAATGAGTGGTCAAAAGAGAAGTAGTCAGGACTGGTCAGAAATGTGGTGAGCTTGCTTGGAAGGAGTTTTCCACTACTCCCAGTAAATGGGCAAGTCTCTGTAGTAATCTCATTGGCACGCTCCAGGTAGGTGGGATTCATCAAAATGGAAAACAGCTCAAAACAATAAGCAGGGAAGGAAGAGACTTCCCAGCAGCTGCCTTGCATGAGGTGGGGCTGGAGAGAAGGGGGCACCCCAGGGAAGGCCTGGGGACCTGGCGTGCAGAGCGAGACACCAGTCATCCCGCTGGTGTCCTGCCGATGCTGCCGCTGTTCACTGCTGGTTTGGGTCACAGAAACATGGGGCGGGGGCTGCCTTGGCATTTGCAGTCAGGCTGCTGGTTGTGCAAAGCCACCCAGGCTGACGCTGATCGAGGGCTCGGATTCTGCTGTTGCCGGTGGCCACGTGGGAAGAAAGAGAGCTGGCCATGGGGTTTGCATCCATGGTGGCAAGAGCAGAATCTGCCCTATGTTCCTCATCTCAAAACGACAGTGATCAGGCTTCTCTCACTGTAATGTGGCTAATTCATCTGTATTGACTTTGTGATTAATCCTGTCTTTATTTCTCCTGGGGCGGGGAGAGTTTGGTTTGCTGCTTGCCAGATTGCATGGGGATGGAAACAAGAGAGGGTCCTTCTCCTGCGCTTGCTCTGGGAACTGGGGGACTGCCAATGACTTGGTCTTGTTTGCTCTTTTTCTCTTCTTTTTCTCCCTCTTTTTTTTTTTTTTTTTTTTTTTTCCTTCTGTTTTTTGTTCCCCCCCTCCCCTTTCTCTTTCTTCCTCATGCCTTGTGTCTCTGCAGACCTCTGGTGACAAAAAGCGTTCTGGCCACGCAGCCAGCAATGGCTTTGCAGGTCACATCAATCTCCCTGACCTGGTGCAGCAAAGCCACTCGCCGGCAGGCACGCCGACCGAGGCCCTGGGGCGAGTCTCCACGCATGCGCAGGACATGGACTCGGTGCCTGAAGTAGGTGGTGGGGGGGGGGCTCCTCTTTCTCCTTTGCATCGCTTTAAACCAGTATTAACATCTCTGCCCTCCTAAAGGGCCTTTCCTGCTTTCCTCCCTGGCTTTCTTGGCTCTCCTCTCTCTCTCATTCTGGTCCATGTGGGTGAGCACAGTGGAAGTAGGAGAGAATCCAGTGGGTTATTGCTATATGGCTCTATGGCTGATGGTAGAAATGTATGTTAGGTCTTCTCTTAAACCCACCAGCAGAGTTTTGGTGGTGATGGCTTGAATGCCATGAAAAACCCTTTTTCTTGGAGGGGACACTTAGAAATACAAGAAAAATATGATAGCTAAGTGATGCCGTTAACTTCAACCAAACCCCGCTTCCACCTGTGCAATCTCTGATACATCACTTCTTGAGTCACATTTAGCAAAAACCAAAGCCAACAAAATTCTGGGTAGTTCTTCAGACTAGAAAAAAATCTGCACACTGTGTTTCCTGTCATAGCAAGTATTATTCCCTGGTAGCTGTTTTACAGGAATACAATTGCACATTAACATTGTAGAAGGTGTAAAAAGTCCTAGAAAGTACAAGATGTGACACATAAGACAAGAGAATGTCCTGCTTACCAGCAGCAACTGTGGGAACCAGGCACAGTTCCCTGTTTTCCCATAGGAAATCAACCCATTTGGTGCTAAATAAGCTGTTTTATTTTTCATTTTGTTGGTCGTACATTGAAAGTTCTGACACTGTCTTCTCTTTTGTAGAAATGATATGCTGATTTTACAGCGTATTTTTACTAGCAGTATAAAAATAAAAATTGCTTGGAATTGAGTATTGATAAAAAGCAGGAGCAGATGGTGCAGGACTTGACCTCAAGGTTTTATGCCTTTCCTTGTTGCCTTTAAAAGCGCTGACGAGAGCGTTGATCCTCAGCGTAACACCTTCCGCGGTCATCCTGGGACTGCTTAAACATGGGCAAGGTTTGGGTTTAAATATATGTTCATTTGGAGAACACCAACCATGAAGATCGTTTTCCATTTCTAAAACTGCATTTTTAGGGCTGACTGAGCCGGGAATGGGTGTAAGTGGAAACTGGGGGATTTAGTTCCCAGGTTTCCAGGTGACTCACGGTGCTGCAAGCACCACAAAAGAAAAAATGAAGCAAGCACAACCTCACCTGCAGGTTAATGCTGTCTTCATAAGCCACCATGGAGGTTTATAGGTGATTGAGCAGGTCCTGGAGGAAGATGTGGTCTTAATATTTCAATAATGGATTTGGAAGTTACTAGAACACCAGTTTCTTAGGAGAACAGCAGGATCTGAGCAAAGAAAAGAAACGCTCGGTGCACTGGGTGAGGGATTTCTTCACAATCCGTCTGTCAGAGGGCACCTGACTCAGCTAGGAAGCATCTCTGTAAACACTGAATTTTTCTCCTCCTGTTGATGTTTGATGGAAAAGACCCCGCCAGCACGGCGTGGGGGTGTGGAATTGTGTATTCCTTGGGCGTGAAAGAAGCACAAAGTATGGAGTGTATCTGCCACGCACACGCAAACAGGGCCCCGGACTGTGTGTGTAACTGTGGTGTCTGGCCCTGCGGCCTTCCCTGCCACAGGCTCTTGGCTCCTTCCCTGGGTCTCCCTTACCAGGTACTTTAGGGAAATCCATCCCGTTTCTATGGAAACAGGCAGGCTGTCAGGGAGTAGAGGCGGAGGGAAGCAGGATGCTCAGCATGGTTTTGGCAGGCACAGGGCGTGGATGTCAGCCCCAAAACACTCGGAAAGTCCCGAGCCGTGAGGGTGCTCCTGCACCCGATGGGTATTTGTGCCTAAATCTTTATGCAGCCCGCTGGAGGACAGGTATGAGCCCAGCCCAGTTTCAGTACAGATGTTGCTGTTCACGTCACTTTGAGTGCCAAGGCAGGGATTTTCTTTTCCTTGGGAGAAGTGGTCAGGACCTCTGTGAGGAGCGACTGAGGGACCTGGGGTTGTTCAGTCCAGAGAAGAGGAGGCTTGGGGAGAAACACTCACTCGACAGCTTCCTGAAAGGAGGTTGGGGCCAGATGGGAGTTGGTCTCTTCTCCCAAAGAACAAGTGATAGGACAAGAGGAAATGGCCTCAAGTTCTGCCAAGGGAGGTTTAGGTTGGACATTAGGAACCATTTCTTCCCCAAAAGGGTTGTCAAGTCCTGAAACAGGCTGCCCAGGGCAGTGGTGGAGTCCCCATCCCTGGAGGGGTTTCAAAGCCATGGAGATGTGGCACTGAGGGACGTGGTTTAGTGGTGCCCTGGCAGTGCTGGGGGAATGACTGGACTTCATGATCTGAAAGGTCTTCCAACCAAAACGATTCTGTGATTCCAAGGTCTTCGCCTCATTTTCTGCCTTGACTAACAATAGCTTTAAAAAGAAAGCAACATGATGTTGCCATTTGTTCCTCCCCAGATTGCCTTGGCAAAGTATTGGCTTTGACATTCTCTGCAATACTTTCAGGTTAAGTTTTCTTAGTTTAGAAACGGCCCTTTCTGCAGTCTTACCTGAAATTGAAATTTAAAACGCTTCACCGAAATGGCAGGTGACCACACAACTCACCCCAAGCCTTCCTCACTTCCAGCACCTCAGATCCTCCCAAAACCAGCGCAGCCAGGCATTCTGAGGGGCATTGCTAGGTCCTGGCTCAGTGATAGATGTGAGGACCAGCAGTAACATCCCAGCAGAACAAAAAATAGGTGTTTTGTTAGAGGGCTGTCTGTTCCTTCTTTCCCAGGGGCGTCCATGTTTTGGGCTTAGCCCAAGAGACAACAGGCGGTAAAAGCAGAGCAGTGCTGCAGCTGTCCGAGCTCTCCTGCTGGAGGAAGTCCTAAGAGAGATTTCCACAAGCCGCTGAAATAAAATCTCTGCTCAAACTGTGCTCCTTAGCATTTAGCTTTGGCACAAGGAAAGCAGCAGTCCCACCTTTCCCAGTTCTCGGAATGACTGGTGGTCACTGGTCCGTATTGGCTGCCCCACGCCAGGGCGTTTCAGGGGCTCCCAGCACCAACCTGCCAGCCGCCAGCCCTGGCTTCACAGTGGGAGACTGGGAAAAGCAAGACCTCACCTGCCTGACATCCCAGAGCAGGCTTTCTAAGGCAGGTGTGTTATGTGCAGAGTAGTTGGGTTTTACCTGCATTGACTTTTGCCTCTGGCCCTGCGGCTTCTCCGCTAACCGGTCTCGTGGCTGTGCTGTGCTTCTGCCTGCCAGAAGAGAGCGGAGCCAGGCCCCGCTCCTCTCGTTTGCTGTTGCTCATGAGCACTCAGAAAGCCAATTTAATGTTTTTCCTGATTAGTTATGGGGGAGGAGGAGAAGCAGATATTCACAGAGGGCTTGAAAAGGGCAGGGCAGGGGCAGGCACTGGGGCTGCTATTTAGAAAGCCTTGCATATAGGCACATACACAAAATTACTGTTGTTTCTGTGCTCTGAGCTCTCTCTTTGCTGTTTATTTTCCAGTATGGTATGGGAAGTAGCACCAAAGCCTCTTTCACCCCTTTTGTGGACACCAGAGTGTATCAGACCTCACCTACTGATGAAGATGAAGATGAGGATGAAGAGTCATCTGCTACTGGTAGGAGGCAGTGTGGCCAGTCTGAGAGGGGAGGGCCTCATGGAAAACAGGTTGTGGAGCCTAAATAACCCCACTGAACCTCTTTCATATATCACTTGCTCATGTCTGCATCATTCTGCTCTCCAGTTTCCATGCTACTACTTCTCCTCAATAAGGGAAATTCCACCAGAAAGGTCTGGGAGAAAGCAGGGAGCAGCAGAAATCCACCTCCCTGTCTGCCTGAGCAGCCAGGAGAAATGTTTCTGGCAGAACTGGGGAGGTCATAATCACTCCAAAAAGCTGGCAGTTTCTCTGAAGTCATTGTAAATGGCTTGCTGTGGGTAGGCAGGCAGCAACTAGTGCTGGTCAGCTCAGTAGGCAGGGTTGGAGGTCTGGAGACACCACCTGCTGGCAGGTCTGGCGTTGGTTCCAACCCACAAGAAAATCCTGACAATCCCTCTCCAAACTCGTGGCTTGTAACTTACTGATGACCCCCCATCAGGAAATAAACCAAGTCTTGCCTTGCTATCTGAAGAAAGAGGTGAAAAAAGAGGTAATCCATCACACCTCCCTGTCTTGTTGTGTTTCCTTGCAAGCCCTGTTCACCAGCGAGCTGCTCAGACAGGAGCAGGCCAAGCTGAACGAAGCCCGGAAGATCTCGGTGGTGAACGTCAATCCCACCAACATCCGGCCCCACAGCGACACCCCGGAGATCCGAAAATACAAGAAGCGTTTCAACTCGGAGATACTCTGTGCTGCTTTGTGGGGTAAGCCCTGAGCACACCGTGCCCTCAGCAGAGCTTCCTGGAGCATGTGGCTGGTGATGAAACATGAATGTGTCATCACGGAACTGAGCCCATGCTCTGGTTGTCCCCTTCTCCATCCTGGGCAAGGCCAATGTCCCCCAGTCGCTGCGCTGTGAGAGTTGACCCTTTGTGTTCCTGGGAAGCTCACAGCCTTAGCTGGGATCGGTCACTCTTGTGCCAGTAGCAGGGATGAGCTCAGGGTGTTATCCTTGGGTGAATCCGTGGCTCCTGGTGCCCATTGCCTGCTCCTCCTCAGGTGTGAATCTGCTGGTGGGCACAGAAAATGGCCTGATGCTGCTGGATCGAAGTGGGCAAGGGAAGGTCTACAACCTCATCAACAGACGGCGATTTCAACAGATGGACGTGCTCGAGGGCCTTAACGTCCTTGTGACAATATCAGGTACATCTCTCGTGCTCTCAGCCCATCATTCAGCTGCTCAGCCCTCTGTCCCTCACAGTTCCAGTTCAGCCAAAACCTACCCAGTGGTGTCAGAGAGGAGCTCCCAGGGGAGTTTGAGGTGCTTTATTCCAGAATCAAAGGTGTTAGATCTGGAAGAATGCCTCCAAGAGCAAGTTAGTCCCATTGCCTACCAGCTCTACTTAATCTGCAACGCTCTGTCCTCCTTGAACAGGGAAGGGAAGGTGCAGGATATGGGTGAGATACAGGCAGACACCCCAGCAAGACAGGTAGTCACAGCTTGAGGGGGCAGCTGTGTCCACTGATAAGACAGAACTACATTTTCCTTTACCTTGGCCTGCAGCTCCTGTGTGGTTTTGGGGATACAGCTGTAGGGCTAAGGGCTCAGTGCAGCTGGAAGATGAGGGTGGGCTAGCACTCCCCAGTGAGCACTGGCCCCCAGGATCGTGCTGAGAATGAACCCTGGGGACTCATAGAAACCCATGAGCCAATGGAGCTCCCAGTTTATGGTTTGATTCCAGTCCCACTGGGCTCGGTGCGAGCTGTGTCCTGTCCCTGTAGCAGAGGCTTTGCAGCAGCAGGAGGGAGGTTTGTGGCTGGATCGCAGCCGTCCAAGAGCAGGCGGGCATGCAGAAATTTGGCAGCCCCTCAGCATTGCAGAGCCCAGCACTGGGCTTGTGGGCAAATAGCGGTGCCTGTCGCAGACCAAGGAGCTCCTGGCTCAGCTCCAGGCTGAAATTAATGGTGTATGAGGGAGAAGAGAGGGAAAAACAGGTAGATGAGTGGTTGGGTAAGCCCTGAGCTGTAAGAAAGCTGGTGTCATGGTCCCACTGTGCCTGACCATCTCTCCATGAACACTGATGTATAGGAATAGGAGCATTCCCAGCCTGCAGGAAGCAAGAGCCCAACTCCCACTATTCACCTGCAGTTTGGGAGGCAGAGGTCTGGGCTCTGCTTTCCATACAGTTTTTTCCCTTGAAAAAAACCCAACAAGACAACTGCGTTACTATTTTCAACTTCATCATGAAACGAACTTTATCATCTTGTGAGTCAGGATAAGCACTGGAATCTGAAGATGTGCAGTGCACATGTTCTCTGCTCTGACAGGGAAGTTTCCTTTGCCAACAGGAAAGAAGAACAAGCTGCGTGTGTACTATCTCTCCTGGCTGAGAAACAGGATTTTACACAACGACCCTGAAGTGGAGAAGAAGCAGGGCTGGATCACAGTGGGGGACCTGGAGGGATGCATCCACTACAAAGTTGGTGAGTGGCCTCTCTGGAAAGTAATGTCAGAAGAGATGCATTTTGGCTGTCTAATGTTAGGTCTGACCCGACAGCCTTTCTGAAAAGCATGGGTAGGCCATAGCCACAAGTAGATTTGGAATTCATTAGGTGGACACTTTACCAAATGAGAACCAACAGAGAGACAGCCTGAGGAGCTGTTCCTGGGGATGGGTTGTTCAGTCTTGTTGGGAAGAAAGTAAATATTTTTAAACTCATCTTAATTTTCATTTTAGTGAAATATGAACGAATCAAGTTCTTGGTGATTGCCTTAAAGAATGCTGTAGAGATCTACGCTTGGGCTCCTAAACCATATCACAAGTTTATGGCATTTAAGGTATGTTTATCTTTTAGCCAAAATACAGTCTGTCATTGTAAATACACAAGATTTCAGTACAAGGCAGAGCAGAAAAGCATCTTGCTTCTCTAGCTGACCTCCTCGGGATGCCTGGCAGGCATGGCAGACAGGATGCATTCCGGCTGAAGCAATGGGATACGTTCTGCTTATGGCTAAGAATTAAGTGTTAATATTGGCTTACTCTGGCAGGCTTTGCTTGCAGAAGATGACCAAATGCCCATGAATACCATTGAGTTAAAGTTTTTTTGATGGGCTGGTTTTTATTGTGTTTGGGGGTTTTTTGTTTTGTTTTTTTAAACTCAATTATTTTTCACATAGAGTGTGAAACCAGGTTGCCATTGTGTTCCATTTTCATTTTACAAGGTCCTCTCCCCTTCTGCAATGTGGATTCTGTTTCAAGACAGAAACTCCAGGAGAATGACCTACTGTTTCTCTCTCTTTCTCTCCCTTTTCACCTACCTCAGTTGCCTTCAGTGAGACCTTTCTCCTCTATAATCTGCCAATGGGTATTTTTCACTTAGTCCTTTAAACCACTTTTCATCCAAAGCTCTGCGCAGAAAAGTCACAAGGGGCAGTGCCTTCTGGAGACTTTCATGCTGAGTAATCTCATTTTGCATCCTTCCAGCACAAATGGGCTTACTCAGTATTAGGTCACATTTGCTTTTTTTCCTGAACAAAAGCCAGAATAAGTGGGCTCAGTGACATAGAGAGCTCAGCAGTGTTAAAATGGCCTGGGATCCAGCCTCCATGGGCTCTGCTGAGAAGGCTGCTTAGTGCTCCTAGTGCTGCTTCTCCAGTCTGGGGGGACAAGTGTCCTTTCCTTGCCTTATCAGCAGGGATCTGTTAGGAGAGTGGGAAATACCACCCACTGATTGTCCCTGTCAGGACAGGTCATTGTGTAGAGCCCCAGGAGCCCTTTACTCTCCCTGGGGGTGTTTCACCCTCCTGCTGAGGATATAATCCATGGAGAGATACTCTGTCCTGTGTTGGGCCATGCCAGGGAGCTGGTCCCAGCCTGCATCCAGCAGACTGAACAGAGAAAAGTAGGTCTTTGCTAATCAGACTCAATTCATCTGCCCAAAGCAGAGCGGCGATCCTGGCTGAGTGGGGAGGTGGGTGGTCACAGATCTCTGCAGCCTTTACTTGTAACCCAGAGGAGCACTGGTATCGAGGGTCCCCGTGTGCTGGCTGTGCACACACTCCTGTGAGTGTGAGCTGCCACCTTCCTTTAGAGCCCAAATCCTTGAGCTCCTGGAGGAAAAGAGCTGTGCTTGGCAAGGGTGAGCATTCATCTGCTGGGATGGCTGAGATGAGTGGGTAATAGCCTCTGAGGCATCTGACGTGGGAACAGAGCCGGGAATATAAATAACCACAGATTTAGGAGGAAATGCATTCAAACAAATACGATTTCAAAACTGTATCGGGCTGCTTGCTGTGGGGATTTGTTGGTTTTCTGTGATACTCACTGAAAGGATTATCAAAGTCTTTTGCAGATCTCCAGCACAAGCCGCTGCTCGTGGATCTCACTGTAGAAGAGGGTCAGAGACTCAAGGTTATCTTCGGATCACACACTGGCTTCCATGTGATTGATGTAGATTCTGGGAACTCTTACGATATCTATATACCGTCTCATGTGAGTACCCCGGGGCAGCGCTGCCGTGTCACTTAACACAGGTCACCAGCAAGGTTTGCACAGGCTCTCAGTGGCTCAGACATAGTGACCGGTCAGGTGGCATCTTGCCATGGGTATGGCACTCTCTCGTGCCGTCCTTATTGGTACTCACTTGAAAAGGACTCGGAGGTATTACATACTTCATGGCAGCACTGGGTTAAACAGTTGGACTCGATGATCCTAAAGGTGTTTTCCACTCAAAAAGGTTCTATGTTTCTATGTTCAGTGTTCACACAGGCTGTTTCTGTCCTAAAGACCGAGCAGTCAGTCTTAAGGTTGCCACAGAAAGAATCTGTCTGCACACCACATGGAGCAGTAATGGAGCTCTATGTAGAGCAAGATACCATGGAACTAGGTTTTTGGTTGTTGAGCAGCATAAACCCACAAAGAGCTGGGTGTCCAGCGCATGTTCCATTGCATGGTGTCCCAAATGTGCTTCCTGGTGAGGCAGCACATTTTGCCCAAGGTGAAGGCTGCAGCATTAGAGTAGCCCAAATCCCAGTGAGCTTGCTGCATGAAACTCCCAAACCCCCTGACAGCAGGGACTCGCCACGAGACCTGTCTCAGGTCCATCAGGTATTTCAAGAGAGAACCGGTGCTACAGAAACTGCTGTAGATGAGGGTTTTCTTGTTTGCTCATTTAAACTCTGCCCATGCTGTTGGCCCAAGCGTGAGAAACTGGTCTGGGAGAACCCGTGTCACTAATCAAATCCCAGCACTGCTGAATCTGACCCAGGCAGCAGAGCCTCCTCTGAGAGGGCTGGTAAGAAGCGTGGTGAGAAATACTGGGGCAGTTTGGGATGATTTTGTGTTGTCTTAGCTATGAAAGGGCAGACGGGGGTGGAAATTCACTGTAGATGCCCTTGGAGATAGAGAGTGAGTGATAAAAAATGGGAATATTTCCTCCATAGGGCTGCCTGTAAAATTCTGGGTTTATTTGCCTTAATTTGAATGGATTTGATGGATTCAGTCAGCAGTTGCTCATTTGTGTGGCATCCCTCAGTCTTGGCAGTGTATGCATGGTGATCTCCTCGTAATTGCCCATCCTGTTTATCCCTGAAGTATCAGACAGCTTTGATGGCAGGGTAAACATGACAGTTTACTCCCCTTCAGGCTTATCTCTGAAAGCTGATGCCTGTTTGGGGAACGGAAGGAGGGTTTTGTTGTCAGGTTGGTTTGGGGTTTTGTTTGTCTGAGGCTCTGCTCCCTTCCCCTTACCCCCTCCTCCATTCAACATAACTCTGACTTCTAGGGTTTATTTTAACTGCAGATTCAGGGCAATATTACTCCTCACGCCATTGTCATCCTGCCTAAAACAGACGGGATGGAGATGCTTGTGTGCTACGAGGATGAGGGCGTGTATGTCAACACCTACGGACGGATAACTAAAGATGTGGTGCTCCAGTGGGGAGAGATGCCTACTTCAGTGGGTACGTCAACCCTTCCTCTTCACCTGCTTAAAATACACGTGACAAGTAAGATGAGATTGAAAATCCTGAGATGGAGTCATTTGGGCTTTTGTTTACGCAAGGAGGCAGATAAGAAATTCAGTTGCTTAAATTTCTATAGTATGGTCCTCCATAATAAAAGCAACTGACTTCTTGAAGATCTGAGCTCTGGTTCCCTTAAGTAAAAGATAAGCTTAATATAAGCTGTAGCACTGGTGGGATGCTGTGTTGAGTGGAAGAGGGGCAGGGTGTGGAGCTGGGAGCACTTGGGTTGCTCTTCTGTTCCTCAGCTCCACAACCCATGGAGGCAAACCACTGCTCAGCTCCTCAGCTGCAGAAATCAGAAGTAGTTTACTACTTTTCTTTAAATAACTCAGGAATTTCTGGATGAAAAGTGCTCTGTAAAGGCTACTGACCCTGTGGGCACCTGCCTGGCCACTTGGGCCTCCAGCAGTCAGAGCTCTGCCGTTGATCTGCGTAGGCTTTGAATAGCAGCTGATGAGAGCTTTGCTGCCCGTTGCGTAATGCTTACCTCAACACACGTTGTAACACCTACCAAACGCTTCCTTTTGACAGCCTACATTCATTCCAATCAAATAATGGGCTGGGGAGAGAAAGCTATTGAAATCCGGTCAGTGGAGACAGGACATTTGGATGGAGTATTTATGCACAAGCGAGCTCAAAGGTTAAAGTTTCTATGTGAAAGAAATGATAAGGTAAGTCCACTTCAAAGCTTGTGTCCGTGCTTTAAGCTTCAGGCTACTCTTAGACTTTAAGGCTGGTTTATCTTGAGGTTAATAATTAAACTGAAGATCCTGTTTAAGAAGCAGTGCCCATAAACCCACTCCCAATTAATTCTCCCCAGTGGATGAAGACCTCAGCCTGTGGTATCTTCCACCTCTAGCTGAGATCTGTGTTGACTTGGCTCGTCTTTCTCCCAAGTCTTGCACCTGAACATTAACTCTTGAGGCTGCCCAGTAAAGTCTGCAAAAGTTGAGAAACGGCAGCAGTGAGGATGAGTAAGTGATGCATTTTGATGCATCTCAAGCTGTCTTCTCCATGGAGCCCCATCTTTTTCTGTAAATTAAGGTCTGGAGGCTCACCAGAGTTGCGTGGAGAATGCGGCTCTCGTGTGTATGGCCCCCACTGTGGGTGCTACTGATGGGTGAGGGGTGCAGGGAAGGAGGGAAGGAGAAATTTCTGGAGGAAAAGGAATATTTGCGTGGAAGAGATGGTTGAATGCTGAAGTCTGTTTCCACTCTTGGTATGTCCTCATCTCACAAGGTTGCACCGAGATAAATCAGGACCATGGAGCAGGGATTTCTTTCGTAACGAGCACGATCACAATACATGTGGAGAAACTGATTGCTCTGTCCCCAGAACAAGGTTTAATAATGTGCAATAAATAAGGTTTGAGGCTGCAATCAGTTTATCGAGCAGCTGCTCATTAGGCAAATGTTCCCCTCCCTGTTGCATGGAGTTGGGCTGGAGCTCTGCAGGAAAAACGTGTCCTAACCTTGCAGTGGAATATGCCATGGGAAGCTGCCCAAGAAGCTGAGTTTAAGTTGCCCAAACATCCCTAATTTGCTTTTTGCCTAACTTTTGAGTACTTGACTCCAGAGGTTTTATACTGTTGGGTTTTTTTAAGAGTTCTTTTTCTGGTTTGCTCCTATTGATTTTTATTTATTTTTTTTCCCTTTTCTAAGAAAGCTGGAAAAAAAATCCATTTTAGTCTTTCTAAAATACTGGACCCAGCTGAACACTGGTGGGTTTGAAATACCAAAACCAGATGTTTCTCTTTCTGGAGAAATGGTTAATGATGAAAGTCACACGAAGATTGAGTAATTTTTGTTTTTAAAAAGGCCAGGGGCTTCAGATTCTCTCCTTCAATCTTTGCAAATTTTAACTCAGTTTTTAAGACAACCACTGGGATCGAATGCTGGTGGATCCCAACAGAAGCACTAAAAATCATATTATTCATAGAGAGCCCTGATAACATTTCTGTGCTTTGAGCATATTGAAGGAAAGTCATTTCCCTGAGCTTTACTTTCAGGAACAGCTGGAATACTAGGACTAACTTCACCAAGGAAAACTATTTCCCACTGGGGCAGATACTGACCCAAAAGGTTAATGTTTAGCAAGACCCAAGCCACTGACAGATGCTTATTAATATTGCATAATAAATGGTGTCGTGGCAGTAAAATGTGATAAACTTGGTATTTTTAAGGCATTCTAAACCTTGCTCTCTTTGGTAGTGATAGTGAGAGAAGTTTTATTACTCTGTTCACTAATAATTGATTCAATTTGATCCAAGTCTGGAGTGGGTTAGCTCAGGGCCTTGAGCTCTGCAGAAAGCTGAGAACTGGGCAACGGGTCCACAAAGAATTTCTCCTGTCAGCTGGGGAAAAGGAGCGGGGAGGGAGGTTTAGGCAGAGCAAACCACAGGGTGTGGGGCAGCTCCTGCTTTTCCTGCTCACCGAGACAGACTTATTCTCATGATAATAAAAATTATTAATAGGGTGGTGGTTTTTTGCTTCCAAACAGGTATTTTTTGCTTCGGTGAGATCCGGAGGAAGCAGCCAAGTGTTTTTCATGACCCTCAACAGAAACTCCATGATGAACTGGTAACAGAGGAGCACTTGGCACTCACCGCCATGGCATTATTTCTAATTTAAAGGACATAAAACACGTGGACTAACACTGTAGAGGCAGATGCCGAGGGCCCCGAGGAACACTGCTCCCCCAGTGCCACCAGCCCCGGGGCACGGGCTGCGGGCAGGGATGGACTTTCGCGCTTGGACCCCCCGAGGTCTCCTGATTACGCTGTGTTATAGTGGGTTATGAGTTTTCCTTTATTTTATTTTTTAATTTTACTTTTTCTTTGTCCCCTACTTTGTAAGAACGGGGAAAGAAACAGTGTCAAAAAGTCTGTTTTTAATTCTGTCTGCCTGCTAGCATCAAATATATAGTATGTTGTAAAGTTACCAATTAAATCTGGTGAGAGACAGCACAATAAATGTACCTTTTATCTTTGTGATGAAGGCCATAACCATATAGCTGGGTAATTTTAGGAATCTTTTGCCTTCACCAACATTTACGTGTTGCTTTTGGCAGCAACGGCTTAATGGATTTTTAAAGAAGAGCAAAAATAATAGGTTTTTTTCCCCTCTTTTGGGAAATGGATTTTAAATGGCTAAACTACTAGCCTTAGACTAATAAAAATCAGCTACCATTTTTGTCAAGTCTGTCAATCCATATTTCTATATGGATCTTCACATAATGGTGTGTCTTGATAGGGACAGAGGTGCCATTTGTTGTTGCTCCGGAGGTGCCCGCCCAGGGGGTTACCCGCGGGCGCCGGGACGGGGGGATCGGCGGAGGAGAGGACGCAGAGCGGTCGGAGGAGCCCCGGGATTTGCGGCCGCAGACGGCTCCCGGGATGCCGCGGGCGCCGGACCCCGATGCCGAAGCCGGGGCGAGCTGTGGGTGCCCGTCCCGTCCCTCCCCCCGAAGCCCAGAGCCGGGTGCTGGCGTGCGGAGGCAGCCGGTGCGGGGACAGGGACCACGAAACGAGCCGCTCGTCCCCCGCGTTGCCGGATTGGGCTTGTAAAGAGCTTAAAAAAATATATATATGTGTGGTTTCTTCGGCCGAGGGTCTGAATCTTTCCTCGTTTTCCACCCCCTCCGCTCCCTAGGAATTACCCAACATACAGTGGAAGAGAACATCTGTGCCGAACCGTGTGTGTGTGTTTAGTTCGGGTTGAATCGTGTCCTTATAAACTCTGCTCAGTTGATTTCCGTTTTCGGTGCGTATCTGGGGTTTTCTTTCTCAGTAGCTGCAAGCATGGCCGCCTGTGGTGTTGGGGTGTCGCATAACAAGGTCTGTGTTGCTGGTTTTAACCTACCTCGTTTTGGTTGGGGTTTGTTTTGTTGGTTTGTTTTGGTTTGGTTTTTTTGTTTGGGTTGGGTTTTTTGTTTTGTTTCTTTTTTGTTTCGTTTCTTTTTTTTTTTTTCCGCTGTCGATCACAGCGCTGTTACCTCCAGCGACATATAGAGAGCTTAACTGGCAATCTTGGTGTACTCAGTAATGATGGCTTTATTAAAAAATGATTACATCAACAGGTCTTGGTCAAACTTGAATCTTTACGGAGGGTAAGAGGCGTTGCGGGGCGGCGGGGATGGGCTGCCCTCACCCAGAGCATCCCCTGGGCAGGGCGTTGCAGTTCGGTACCGGCTGGGATTGCTCGTGGTGGGACTCCTGGCAGGACACAGCATCCAGAGGGCCATGGGCAAGAGGGGCTTTGGGGGTGCCTTCTTCACCTACTGGGCACCCTCTGGCTGACTAAGGACCCTGCAAAGTATAGGGACAGCTCTAAGGCCACCACACTAGAACTGAGCCCCCCTGCCAGTCCCATCGTGGATACCGATTGCCACCAGTTCTTTATATTTTCACTGTGGTTAAAATAAAATAAAGCCCAGTGCTTTTTATTACGTTGCAAACCAATAACTGGTTTGGGGTTGGGTTTCTTTGTCCCCCTTGAAGTGACCTAGCTTTGGATGGTTTTTTGTGGGTTATTTTTATTGTGGGTTTTTGAGTACTGTGATGAAATAGAAGGGAATTGTTGTGTTTAAACATAAGGTAGTTTGTGAATGTGTTTTTTTTTTAAATCGTTGAGAGTCATTTGAAACAAAAATCATGAGAAACCAATATTAACACAGTCTTGTCTTACGGTGTGTGTATATGGACATACCATAGAGCAACCACATTTCTGGTGCCAACCACAATAAAACACAAAACTTCACCATTAAGCCATGCCTTTGATGTTTCGGTAAATAAAACCTGGGGTGTTAACCATTAGCAGGTCATGGAGGTAAAGTGGCTTTTCAGGGCTCCTAGTTGTGATTCCCTTTCCCTGGAAAGTCTCAGGAAAGCAGCGAGTTTGGGCAGCACGAGTGCAGGGGATGGGGTGTGCCCTGCCATGCTGCCCGGCAGCGAGCAGCGGCCGAGGGATGTCTTGACAGACCATCACCACCTGAAAACTCCTGCTCTGCTACGAAATCAACCCATGACTTTCATAAAGACCTGCTTTCCCCCTCAAATATGCCTAGCTTTGATGTGCTCGTCTTTTGCTGTATGTAAAATATGCTCGTGGTTGATCCGTGCTATCAGAAAGTACTGAATTTTAGGGTTTAAAGAAATGAAACTGGGGGCTCCTTTTAAAAACCTGTTTCTGGGATTTTTTACCTGGGGGAAAAAAACTACTTGTTCAGCTGAGCAGTGCTTCAGGAAGAGAGAGAAATGACGTCTGTGTGTGCACAAGTCACTTGAGCCCATTGCAGATTCAATTATTTACAGAGTTGCTGTGAAATATTGCATGGACTTCAGGGACAGCTCGTACCCTCCATGGTAAATGAAAGAAAAGCCCCAGGAGCTGGGACGAGGCCACTGGTTGCCCCCAGCACACTGCAGACCCTGGGGAGGTAGGTGGTGGGTACCATCCCCAAGGTAAAGGGCACTCAGAGGTAAGGCTGTAGCAGCTATTCACAGGAATTGAGTGTTTACAGGCCTGTTCCATTATCACCTCGCAACAAAAGAAAATACCACTTGGTTTTGGGATTGATTTTGTTATGTGTTTTGGGACAGAAAAGGGATGCTCAAAGTGGACCCCGGCCCTGGCCCCAGAGCTGGGCTGGTTGCTGGACGTGGTTGAAGTTGTCATGCTGCAGTTCCTTGTCTTGACCTGAGCCTGAGCTGCTCGTGCACCAGTTTGGACACTGGCTCTACATAACTGGGCCCAATGTAAGTGTCCCGTAGGCCGGCAGCAAGAAGCAGCAGGGACTGAATCTGCCCACTCCTGGAAGTGTGGGAGGACCTCCACACCATCCTGTGCCTATGCCCAGGACGGTAAGCCACTGTCCTGGGGCATGGCTGCACTAAGGAGATCCACCAGAGGTGTTCTCAGGCATAAGGCTGGGGTTCAAGGCGTGGGAAGCCTATGGCAGCCACGGTGTCCCTGCAACATCTGCTCCCTGCCCAGCGTACCGCTGCGGAGCTGCCGCTTCCCACCTCTGCTCTCGCCACCTGCTGCAGAAGAGCTTCCCTGGGTTTGCCCCCTAATTTTTCTTAGAGATGTTGCACCACCCAGAGCTGGGGGGGTGGGAGGAGCCCCATTAAACTCCCCTGGTTTAGTGCCACTGGTCTTTGATGGAAGGGCACAAGGCCAACACACTGGTATCTTTATAACTGTGCCGTAAATGCACCGAATTCTCCTTCTCAAATGTGCTTTCTCAGGCTGAAGACCTTGTCCTGTGAGTGGCCCTAGCTGCTGAGCCTAGAGAGAGAAAAAATGAACATGCAGCATGTTCCTTTTGTGCCACCTTCTGACGTGCCTCTTGCCAGCCTGCGTTATGCTGCAGAGCCACAGCCTCATAGAATCATAGGCTGGTTTGGGTTGAAGGGACCTTACAAGGTCATCTAGTCCAACCCCCCTGCAGGGATCAGGGACATCTGCAACTAGAGCAGGTTGCTCAGAGCCTTGTCCAACCTGACCTGGAATGGTTCCAGGGATGGGGCATCAACCACCTCTCTGGGCAACCTGGGCCAGCGTCTTGCTGCCCTCATTGAAAAAATGTCTTCCTTTCATCTAGCCTAAATCTACCTTCTTTTAGTTTAAAACCTTACCTCTTGTTGTCCTGTTGCAACAGGCCATGCTAAAAAGTCTGTCCCCATCTTTCTGACTGGCCCCTTTAAGTACCAAAAGGCCACAAGAAGGTCTCTCTGGAGCCTTCTCTTCTCCAGCCTGAATACCCCCAGCTCTCCCAGCCTGGCCTCCCAGCAGAGGGGTTCCAGCCCTCCCAGCATTGCTGGGGCTCCTCTGGCCCC